>OVBX01002096.1:0-21951 GCA_900406325.1 Erucastrum elatum | reverse complement strand
AACAAGTTGGTGTGTGAAACTACTAGAAAGTTTTCCAAATTTGAATGTGTATGATTCTTAACACAACTTACAGCAGGAGAGGACCAGCTTCCACAGGCCAGAGCAAAAGTGACCAAAAGCTCTGACCATTCCAATCCAAATGTGCTATGAGCTCTCATCTCTTCATGTGTTGCAGTTTTGGGACAAGTCTTCTTCTAGATAAAGAGAATAAGAATCAAACTTTGATCAAGCATATACAAATCAAAGAGAAGAAGATCAAAAGAGACTTACAAACTTTAAGTGATATGGAAGTCTCAAGATGAAGTGTTCAATTGTGATAGCATTAAGTGAGTGTCCTCCTACATCTATTGTTGCCTGACACAACAAAGAGAAGATGAATGAGTATAATAAACAGGCAACAAACATAGAAGCACAATGGTGTCAAACTTTTTCTTTGAGTATAAACCTTTTGCATCAGGGCTACAACCATTTCAGGGGTCTCAGGGATTCCATGCTCCAAGAAAGCCTATGAAAGATAGATTGGAAACAAGACATCAGCCCTTTTAACATTTTTCTCTATCTATCAAACTAAGAAGTCTCACATTCATCACACAGGAGTTATAAGTATTTATCCAAAATGCAAGCTTCTGCTGGTGGCTAAGACCATCTAAATTTACAGTGGAAAGCTTATTAAGCAGGAACCTGTAAACAGGAACAGTTACACAAACATGATTTTAGAATATTCAATCATTCTAAAAATACTTTCATGTCATTTGTTTAGACGAGATACTTACTTGAGACGATGGATCCGAAATAAAGCATTGATTCTTCTCCCAAGATCAATGGAAGATGCATCAACAGAAAAAAGACTCTTGTATGCACCAAGCTCTCTTGTTCTCCATTCTGAACAGTTTCTATATGGATCCAACACAATGTCCTTGGACGAGCTAATCCTCAAGATAATACTCACCAGGCATTTCAGCAAATCCTCTGAAACTCTGTTTGCTGCAGTTCCACTTGGCAGCGGTTCCGAGACATTCTCCTGTGCCTTGTCTTGTAATCTATCATCTACCTTAATCAAAGGTTTCATAAGTCTCTTCTCAGATGATTCTTTGTCCTTCTTGTCTTTTAAACCATTACTAGATGTCTGATTTTCTTTCCCTCTCACATCTACTGGCTTAGTAACAACACTGCTTAGATTTGGTTTAGGAGACGATTGTTTGCCATTAACAACTCTCTGACCACTTCTGTCATTAACTGTCTGATCAGAGGAAAAGAGTTTCCTACTTGAGATGCTTCTGCTAAGACTAAGAGACTGTTGATGCTTTCCCGGAGGAGTGATCATAGATTTCAACTCATGCTGTGACATGGATTTGGATCTCTGGTGTTTAGTGCTTCTAACAGGAGAATTCTCGTTGTTATTAGGACTCTCAAGGTTCCTCTTGGAAGAAATGTGAACAGCTTCTTGGTATAGACCTTGTCTGAAGCTTACAACTTGCTCTTCTAACCGAACTACTTCCTCTTCAAGAACAGCTACTTCAGCAAGAAGCTCCAGTGTCTTTATCAGATAAAAGAAACAAAAATCAAATACCAAGAACAACAAGTTTGATGATAAACAATCCGAAAATTTCAGCATTTGGATCTTACATGTCGAGGGAGGTAAGAAGGAAGACGAGGTAAAGCTCCTAAAGGTCTAGTGAAAGCTCTCTTCAACGCTTTATGGACATTCTCCTCATGTCTCAGCTTCCTTTTTAGCTTATCAACCTAATCATAACAAACACTTTTTTAGACTCAGTTCATCATCAAATCAAGAAAGTGGTTTCTCAAGAACTTATCATCATACATCTTGTAGCAAATCCATTTTCTTTTCTCTGTTAGCTCGGCGCCTTGTAGCAAGAGACTTCCCTGAGTTAGCTAGACCTCCTTCGCCTTGAGACTCCATCTTCTTCTTCTCTTCCTTTGTGAGTTTCAGAATACCACCAAACGTTACTCATACAGAACAAAGAAGAAGTTTGTAAAGAAACTATTGATAATGGAAAACAACACACAATCATCTAGATAACAATTATGGATCACTTTCACTGTGACCAGTAACTTCACTAAGAATAACTATTTTATTAGAAGGAATAAAAAGAAGAGGCAAATATTATGTTGTGAAATAGTCCATTGTTGAAGCCAAGAATCTTAAAGAGATTCACCAAGAAAGCAATCAAAATTGGATTCACTAGAGTGGAAAATGGTAGAGAAAGTAGAAAGAAGAAAGAAAAAAAAGTTACTTGAGTGGTGACATGCTTTGAAGGAGCTTTCATGGAGGAAAGAGCAGCTCGAACACTAGTGTTCATAGCTTCTCTCTCTCTCTCTCTCTCTTCAACTTTTGCTTTCTCTCCACTCTAACTGTGATATAAACCCAAGAGAGAGAGAGAGAGAGACCCCATCAGGATTATAAAAAACAAAACACAAAGACAGAAGTAAAAAGAAAGATAAGAGTTAAATGTTTAAGTATGTGGCTGTAATAAAAATACAGTACTTACTCTTTGTTTTATGAACACAGAGCGGGAAAACTTGAAGGTAAAGCGACCTGGAAGCAGAGAAATGGTTTAGTTGAAGCTTGTGTTTTCAAAAGAACCACCATGTTTTAGTATATTTAATCCATATAATGTATGGTTGGTGTATGTATAGATGACTTTGGTCATATAGTCTCGAACAGAGCAAGGAAGAAAGTCAAGAAACTACAGAATCTCTCATTGGAGGTGAAGAAGTAGTAGATAACGACTTGATATAAACCATTTATGATGTCTTTAGATTTTGAAATTTCTAGAAATGAAAAGTATACTTTCTAGGAGGTGAATGAAGATGTAATAAGATCTGAGTTAGTGACGAGTTCTTGAGCTAGCTGGTTGGAAATTGTGAGAGATGTGGACAACCATAAAGAAACGACTTTTTTTGTCACTTATTAATTAAAATTTGGTATTTAGTGGCTTGGTGCTTTCGTTTTCTCGCAATCTTTTCAGTTCTTTCATTTATTTCATTTCAGTATATTTTTTAAATGAATTATATAATGTTCCAAATAGAATTAAATTATTTATTTATTGTTTTAGCAGTACTGACATAATTAATTAAAAACCTCTTTGTGAATTTCATTTGCTGATTAGTTTAACTGGAGCTTATAAGTAACCAATTGATTGTGGAGTATTATTTAACAATTTAAGTAATTGATTTGTAGTAAGTTATGCAGGCTGCCTGTACTTAAATACAACTGTGCTTTCAGAGTTAAATTATGATACCTTTTAGAGAAAGCAAAGATAACGTGCTTATTAATTACTCTCTCTATATCATTATAAGTAGGGGTGGAACGGACCGGATATCCGGAGTATTTTTGGATATTCGGATCCGGATTCGGATCCGTCGAATCCGTGAAATTGCTATCCGGATTCGGATCCGGGCTTTCCGGGTATTCGGGGTTAGGATATCCGGATTAAAATCTGGATATCCGCGGATATCCGGATCCGAGCGGGTTTTTAAATTTTTTTTTTAAATTAACTTTAAAACCAACTAATTAACTATTTATTTAGTCTATTTAAATTTATTCTTAAAAAATAAAACTGAAAAATATTGAAATTTAATAAAACTAATTTTTTTAGTTATTTTATATATAGTATGTATATATAAATATAATTATATTTTAAATATTTTAAATATATAAAAAAACTGGATCCGGATCCGGGTATCCGGACCAAAAATTTCACTATCCGGATCCGTAAAATTACTATCCGGATCCGGATCCGGACCCTCCGGATACCCGTTTTTTCGGATCGGATCGGATCGGATCTCGGATCGGATCACGGATCCGAGTATTAAGTCCCAGGCCTAATTATAAGTGGGTTTTAAGGTTTTTACATTTGGGTTAAAAAAAATACAAACTTTTATACAATTCTTTTTAGTTGCATAAAAACATCATTAAATTAAGCTAATTCAACCAACCAAAAAATACTTAGCATTTTATAATTTGTCACAAAATTCAAATCGTATTAAATTCGACCGAATAATAAGAACATCAATTATTTTGTGACAAAAATTATTTCTTTAAACTTCACTTAAAATGATACGGTTAGATAAAACTAACAAAAAGGTAAAAACTCTAAAAGTGATGACATCTCATGACATCTCCCTGGTATAACCTTTTTAACATTTGATTTTTTATTTCTCCCTTCTTCTGCTGTCAAAACGGGTGATTCGCATCAACAAGGAGAGTGTGGTGGTATTATTATACAATGAATGATTATTTCTGTCAACTAACAAGTCTGTTATGTATTATTATTAAAATAAGATTTTCTAGAACTTTCATGAATATTTAAAATATAATGAATATTTGTAATGTAGTTTACTATGTAGTTTTACACACTTTCCAGTAATTATCTACCAGTAAAATTTAATGAATTTAAATATTTATAAATAATGTTTTTAAAAAATAAACAAAATTATCTTAAAATATATAAAATTTTTATTTATGTGGAACAAAAATAAAATCTAGAAAATCTTACTTTTTTACAAATGGAGGCAGTGATATTAATTAAGGACAAGAAAAGAAACGGTGGATTAGGTATAAATTATGGACGTACTTAAATGATACTTTTGCAGATTCAATCAAGCATTAGCACGTGACAAAGTTAACTTCGCTTTACAATACCTCCACTTTCAAGTGGACCAACCATTCTCTATGTATACATATAGTACATACTTCAACTTCCTTCCATGTTATCACATTCTAGTGACACGATTCTATGTTTTCATATCAAAAGAAATGGGTGTATATGTTTTACAGTTATCTCCTTGTCCAGTTTATCTCGTTTTTGTAACAATATGCCATTGTCAGCTCAGATGTTATTAACCCAAGATCAGTAGAAGCAGAAGCATGGCTATAAAAGAATGAATACTATTTTTAATGGGTTTAGTTAACTAGATAGCTTGACAAAAAAAAAAAAAGTTAACTAGATAGCATGTACACTACAAAAGGTCGGCGTCATTTATTTCTCAAATATGTCTTATCACATCTTTTACATATATTATTATGTCCATTTAAGTCGAATATTTGAAATGTAGCTAACAGACTCATCCGAGATAAGAACAATGACAATTCATTTAGAAATTAGAATCATTACCATTACAATCATTCTTGTATGATCATAACATGCTATTTTTAGACCTAATAGATATATTAGATAACACATAATTGTTTGCCTCTTGCCTCTTCTCATCACATGCCATTAATGGATCTATGTGGTGCTGATAGTAACGTATAACCATGACGTCTCATAAAAGGATCCTAACACAACCAAAAACATAAACTTGCTCTTATGAATTTATAATTTCATATAAGGTAACATTTTGGATCTATATAGTTTCTTTTTCCTTTCTCTGTATTGTTACCACAATTATACACATCAAGTTAACTCATATCCATTGACCGGTCCCCAATTTTTCAATGATTAGTCAATTTTTCCTTCATTTTGATAGCCATTGTGGTCCAATAAGACAAGTGAATAGTGTCCTTCTAGGGCTAGCGTACGTGGTATATCGCATGTTCACTACCACTTATGAGCGCATGCAAGTGAAAGTACATGTCAAAACATTACGCCATATATATACACTTGTTTTTTTTTTCTTTTTGTCAGTGACTCAATATATATATACTGCTATATACAAAACAAATAGACTTTTTATCGACACATATTTTGTCAAAAACTGTTTGTTTTGTATCATTAGGATTTAGGCAGCCCAAAGAATGTTTTTGTATCGAATGGGGATGTATAAAGATGCATGTGTTGCTTGTCCAACTAGGAAGAAAAATTGTGCGAGAACAATCTGTTAGTGATCCTGGAAAACGTCAATTTTTGAATGAAGCAGTTGATATTGATGAAGTACTTAGCGATGATAAATTTGTAAGTTATAGAATTGGTATTTTCGCTGCAATGCCATCTACAAATGTGAGATTATATAATAACTAACAATTTGTATTTGTGTTTCATTGGATCATTTTACAGGATAGCAGATGTGTCATAGGAATGGATCTTAAAGAGGATGAGGATATAACATGGACAAGTGAAAGAGCTTTTGAAAGGTTGTCTAATCTTCAATTCTTAAGAATCAAAGGCTGTGGTGTTAATCCGCAAAGTATGAACGACATATCTCTGAAACTTAGAGCATTAGTTTGGCTGAGCTCCCAGATGACATGTTTTCCTTCTAGTTTTAGCCCGAAGTTCCTAGTCAAACTTGTGATGCACGATAGCGAGCTTAAGAAATTGTGGGAAGAAATAAAGGTATGTAATTTCTTTCACTGCCCAATTTAGGCTATATAACCAATTTTCATGTGTTTTGATACTAATTGTACCAACATGTGTTTTTGTGTGACTTGTCACTACAGCCGCTCAATAATCTCAAGTGGATGAATTTGAATAATTCAGGAAGACTGGAAAAGCTTCCTGATCTCTCAACTGCCACTAATCTCGAAGCATTGTATCTCACCTATTGCTCAAGTCTGGTGCAGCTCCCTTTCTCTATCGGGAATGCAATTTATCTTCAAGAATTAAATCTCAGTTATTGTTCAAGTCTGGTGAAACTCCCTTCTTCTATTGGAATGCAGTTAATCTACAGGAATTGGATCTCAGTCATTGTTCAAGTCTGGTGAAACTCCCTTCCTCGATTGGGAATGCACTTAATCTCCAAGATTTGGATCTCATTAAGTGTTCAAGTCTGGTGAAACTTCCTTCCTCTATTGGGAATGCAATTAATCTTCAAGATTTAAATCTCAGTCATTGCTCAAGTCTGGTGAAACTTCCATCCTCCATCGGGAAGGCAATTAATCTCCAAAAACTGAATCTGAGTGAATGCTCAAGTCTGGTGAAACTCCCTTGCTCTATTGGAAATGCAGTTAATCTCCTAGAACTGAATCTCAAGTATTGTTCAAGTCTGGTGAAACTCCCTTCCTCTATTGGGAATGCAATCAATCTCCAAAAACTGGTTATCTCTTATTGCTCGAGTTTGGTGGAGCTCCCTCCTTCTATGAGAAACCTTCGTAAATTGTCGAGATTGGAATTATGAGGATGCTCAGAGTTAGAGGTTAATCTGGCCAACACCAACTTGGAACCTATTGAAGTACTCGATCTCTCAGGTTGTTGCTCTTTGTTGAAAAGTTATCCAGAGAGTTCCAAAGAGCTTGATCCATGGACCGGGAGAATATCTCGTCTACGTCGACTTGTACTAAGAGGAATGAAGAAGCTGGTATCACTCCCACAGCTACCGGGTTCGTTATTGGAACTCGATGCAGAAGATTGTGAGTCATTGGAGAGAGTAGATTGCTCCTTTCGCAATCCAGATATTTGTCTCAACTTCCGTAACTGCTTCAAACTAAATCAACAAGCCATAGATCTCATCATTCAAACGCCGACCAATGGATATGCGGTCTTTCCCGCTGAAGATCGAAGTACCTATGTACTTCACTTACCGATTCCGGGAGTTCCATAACTGTGATGCTGAATGAAATGCCTCTTGGTAAATCAATCAAATTTAAGGCTTGCTTCATATGTTCTTGTGTTGATGAAGATAAGGTAGTAGTAGATCAATTTTTGCCGGGGCATCTGCAAACATTCGTGGTTGAGGTTGAAACAGCGGAGTTGATTTCGTCCGAGCTTGTTTTTAAGTTCCATATCGGCGGCAATCCAGATTATCACGGCGAAGCGGACTATATGGTGGAGGAGATGTTTTACAGCACATTGGAAGTTACAGAATGCGGGATACTTCAGCTCATGGAGGTCTCTTTATTGAGCTCCAGAGCTGGCGATGAAGATTAGGAACTTTCACACATTGAGCTTGTTCGTGATGATGAAGGTTATGAACCGTCAGATAATGAGAGCAGCGGAGATGGCAGTGAAGATTATGAACCGTCAGACAATGAGAGCAGCGGAGATGGTGGTGAAGATTATGAACCTTGAGAGCTTCTGAGACAAACCTTGAAGCCCAAGTAAAGACTGAGAAGCTTCCAGGAAAATGATAGTGCAAAATTTCGTGAAAAAATATGATGGTCGTGACAAGAGACAACTTCTTCTTTTGATTATGCCTCATATTTAATTCCATCATAGATTTTTGACTCGTTTATCAAAATTCTCAACCAAGAATGGAATCGATACAGAGAGCATCAAAGTTTCCAACTTTGGTCAGTGATTTGTTTGTTGTCTCATGTCTGGTTCAGTTTCATTCGTCTGTGTGTGGTTTTGATTTTCGTAATTATTTATACTATACGTATAAAATATATGACAAAGTTGCTTCATTTTTTGATTTTTGACTTTCAAATGGTTAGAAATCGTCGTAAGATTCAAATGCTATAATCATTATAACAACTAGAGATTTTCCTATTTATATTAAATTAATTTGTATTTGAGTATATATTTTATATAATTACACTATATAAATTATTAGAAAATTATATATATTTGTATTGTTTTTGGTCACTACAGTTTTGAAGTTATTGAAATTCATTTTTTCAGTTTCAGAAAATACACATAAGCTAGTAAACATGTTGAATATTTTTTTACTAATCTTATTTAAAATTCAATTGTTCTTTTTGTCGTTTGTTAGAGTTTCAATGAAAGTATAGTTAAATCAATATCTAATTCTAAGTTTGTTTTAATATTAAAAATTAATAAATATTGATGGTTTTGAGCTAATACGCTTTGGTTTGAAGCAAGTTGTATTCTTCTCAATTGAGAGGTGCACAGACTGTGAACCAGTTATTGTGTGTTTCTTTTATCATCTATATTCTTATCACATCTCTCGTATTAGATGGAGATCAATCATAGAAACATTCAAATCAAAGCTGAGCCATTGAAAATTTCAAATTGCAACAACCTATTAATTAAAAATAAATAATACAAAAAGAACTCATTCATATGAACACTTCTTCCCTATATAGTATGAAAGCTTCATTAGACATACGTTTCCTGCTTCAAAATCAGAATTAGAATTAGAAGCATGTAAAAAATTTTAGAATCCCGCTTAGACATTTTTTAAATAATGTCTTTAAAAACATGTTGGAAGCTTACATTTCCGTTTTGGAATCATGTTTTGGTTTCTAAAATTAAATGTCATAAATAAGTAAAAAGATAAAAAATAAAAAAAATGTTATTATGTTTTATTATTATATTATATCTAAATTAATAGTATCAAATAAAATATATGAAAATATTTAAAATAATACTATAAATTATCTTTGTGCACAATAGCTCAATAATCTCAAGTGGATGAATTTGAATAATTCAGGAAGACTGGAAAAGCTTCAGGATCTCTCAACTGCCACTAAACTTGTATATGAAAATTCTCAACCAAGAATGGAATCGATACAGAGAGCATCAAAGTTTCCAACTTGGTCAATGATATGTCTGTTGTCTCATGTCTGGTTCAGTTTCATTCGTCTGTGTGTGGTTTTGATGTTCGTAATTATTTATACTGTACGTATAAAATATATGACAAAGTTGCTTCATTATTTGATTTTTTGACTTTCAAATGGTTAGAAATCGTCCTAAGATTCAAATGGAAGTATACGAAGACCAAGTTCTTACAAAAAGACATCAACTTTGATTACTTTTAAGAAAATGAAATTCTTATAGAAATTTCTCGAAAGTATTTATAAAATGTAACTTGTATTGGAACGAAATATTTATTGATACGGACAGAAGGGTACAAAGTGAGGAAATTGTGGTGAACCTTCTCAACGCTATCTTTTGTCTTTCATATCTTGTGGAAAATTGATGATACCAACTGTTTCGACGAAACTTTCTTTCTTGCTTATTTCAGNGGGGGGGGGGGGGGGGAGGCAGAGAATTTTTTTGTTGGGGGCATAATTAAAATTGTACAGTGAACTAGGAGTATATTTATATTTGTTAAAAAAAACAATGGGCATATTGAACTTATTCAACGTTTTATGTTAAGTTTTGAAAAGTTGTTGGGGTCAATGCCCCTCTCTCACACAACGTGGCTCCGACTTAGTATGTAACACATATTCTCACACAACGTGGCTCCGATTTAGTATGTAACACATATCTTCTTTGTTAATTATTCCTCCTTATCAAAAAAGCTCTGCGACTCCCAGCAAGAAAAACAAACAATGGCTTCTTCGTCTTCTACTGCTTTAACTCTTTTAGCTCCTCCTTCTTCTTTGCCTCACAATTGGAAATACCATGTTTTCCCAAGCTTCCATGGGCCAGATGTCCGCAAAACCATTCTCAGCCACATCGTCAAAGAGTTCAAGAGCAAAGAAATCGACCTATTCATTGACAATGATATAGAGAGAAGCAAGTCCATCGGTCCTGAGCTCCTGGAAGCTATTAAAGGATCGAGGATTGCTATTGTCTTGCTCTCGAAAAACTACGCCTCTTCCACATGGTGCTTGAATGAGCTGGTGGAGATCATCAATTGCAGAGAAGTGTTGGGTCAAACCGTGATTACACTTTTCTATGACGCGGATCCAACTGATATAAGGAAGCAAACTGGTGATTTTGGGAAGGTCTTCGAAGAAACTTGTAAAGGAAAAACAGAGGAGGATATCCAAAGATGGAAACATGCTTTGACGGAAGTGGCCCAAATCGCAGGTTTCCATTCATCCTCAACAAAATGGTTCGTCCTCTTAATCTTTCTAACACTTTAACCCTCTCCTGCACTTGTAAACAGCCATCCTTAATCGAATAAGTAGCCTCAATCATCTTTGATCTACAATTATTTATTAATATGAGATAAATATCTGAATAGCAATATGTGCAATTTTTCTTGACTATATAACATAACTATTGATCACCCCTAATGTTCAGGGAAACTGAAGCAGAGATGATTGAAGCTATTGTGACTGAAGTTTCGAACAAGTTGAACCTTTCCTCACCATCCAGTGATTTTGACGGCATAGTTGGGATGGAATCTAAGATGACAGAAATGGAACCATTGTTATCGCTAGGTTCGGATAAATCGGTGAGGAAAATAGGGATCTTGGGTCAGTCTGGGATTGGTAAGACCACCATTGCTAGATATATATTCAACCAATACTCCCAAGATTTCCAAACAAGTGTCTTTATAAATAATATCAGAAGAAACTATGCCATGCCAGCTTATTCCGACAAGCACAGTGTGAAGTTGTATTTACAGGAGAAGTTTATGTCTCAAGTAACCAATGATAAGGATATCAAGGTTCCACATTTGGGAGTCGCCAAAGATAGGTTGAAAGACAAGAAAGTTCTTCTTGTCCTTGATGATGTGGATCAGTCAATACAAGTGGAAGCCATGGCAAACGAAACTTGTGTTGGTCCTGGGAGTTTGATTATTATCACCACACAAGATCAAAAGGTCTTAAAAGAAAGTAGTGTCGACCGTATACACAAGGTGGATTTACCGTCATATGGTGAAGCTCTTCAAATCTTCTGCATTCAGGCTTTCGGTCAAAAATACCCAAATGATGGATTCGAGGAGCTTGCTTTGAAAGTTGTGCATCTTGTAGGTAGACTTCCATTGGGGTTAGAGGTTATGGGATCCTATTTTGGGGGAATGTCTGAGCAAGAATGGACAGTGGCACTACCAAAGCTAAGGTCTCACCTTGACCGAGATGGAAAAATTGCAAACATATTAAAGTTTAGTTATGATGCCTTATGTGATGAAGATAAAAGTTTATTTCTCCATATAGCCTGCTTTTTCGATTTTGAAGGAGTTAGTATTGTGGAAAGCTGTTTAGAAGAATCTTTTTTGGATGTGACACACGGGCTTCACGTCTTATCTCAAAAATCTCTCATAAATATTGAAGACGGAGAGATACGTATGCCGGAGTTGCTAATCCAACTAGGAAGAAAAATAGTGCGACAAGAATATCCAACTGAACCTGGAAAACGCCAGTTTTTGAATGATGCAAAGGATATTGCTAAAGTACTTAGTGATGATAACGCTGTAAGTTCTGATATTGGTGTTTACATTGCAGTGCTCTCTACAAATGTATGATTATTTTAATAATTAATCATCCCCTATTTATGTTTTTATTGGTTTGTTTTACAGGGTAATAGAAGTGTCATAGGAATATATTTCGATCACAATGATCTGGAAATAACATCATCGACATGTGAAAGAGCCTTTGAAAGATTTTCTAATCTTCAATTCTTAAAAATTGCTGGCAAAGGCATTAATCAGCGAAGTATGAACTACTTATCCCACAAACTTAGAGTACTAATTTGGCAGGATTTCAAGATGACATGTTTTCCTTCAAGTTTTAATCCAGAGTTCCTAGTCGAACTAGGCATGAGTTTTAGCGGTCTTACGAAATTGTGGAAAGGAATTAAAGTAAGTAATTTTCCATTTTTGAAAATAACTGCCCAAGCAAGGCTATGTAACCAAATTTTCTTATGTGTATAAAATACTAATTGTGTCAATGTGTTGTTATTGTCTGCTTCCTTTATTTGTCATTAAAGCCGCTCAACAACCTAAAGAAGATGCATTTGGATTGTTCAAGGAGATTGAAAGAGCTTCCTGATCTCTCAACTGCTACCAATCTCCAGAAATTGAGTCTCAATGGTTGTTCGAGTCTGGTGGGGCTCCCTTCCTCGATTGGGAATGCAATCAATCTCCAGAAATTGAGTCTCAATGATTGTTCGAGTCTGGTGAAACTCCCTTCCTGTATTGGGAATGCAATTAATCTCCAAGAATTGGATCTTAGTTATTGTTCAAGGCTGACGAAGCTCCCTTCTTCTATGAAAAATCTTGGTAGATTGTCGAAACTGAAATTAAAGGGATGCTCAAAGTTAGAGGTTAATCTGGCCAACATCAACTTGGAATCTCTCGATAATCTTGATCTCACAGGTTGCTTTTTGTTGAAAAGTTATACTGAGAGTTCCACAGACATTCAAAAGTATGATTCATGGATCGAGAGAATGTCTCGTCTACGCCGAATTGTACTAAACAGAATGAAGAAGCTGGTATCACTCCTACCGCTTCTGGTAGGAGAACATCTATCAGATTCGCTTTTGTTGAATAGTTATCATGAGAGTTCCACAGACATTCAAGAGCTTGATCCATGGATCGGGAGAATATCTCGTCTAAATTTTCTTAAACTAAATGAGATGAAGAAGCTGGTATCTCTCCCTCTGCTTCCAGATTCGCTAGTGTTCTTAGAAGCAGAAAATTGTGAGTCGCTGGAGAGAATAGATTGCTCCTTTCGCAATCCATATATTCGTCTCAACTTTTCAAACTGCTTCAGCCTAAATCAAGAAGCTAGAGATCTCATCATCCAGACGCGGACTAGTGAATATGCAGTCTTTCCCGCTGAAGAAGTGCCTATGTGCTTCACTTACCGATCTTCTGGCAGTTCCTTAACCGTGAAGTTGAATCAAACGCCAGTTGGAAAAACAGCCAAATTTAAGGCTTGCATTTCCTTATGTGCTTCTGATGACGAAAATAGATTGAATCAAACGCCACTTGAGCGATCTATTGAGCATTTCTTTCCGAAAGAAATAAGACGAATTGGATCTATCCGTTGTAACATCACGTCAGGAGAGAATTCTGTCACTTACTGTAGAAAAAGAGTAGAAAGAGTTCTTCTGGGGCAGCTGTACACATTCGAGATTGAGGTTCAAACAAAGGGAATCACTTCCACCGAGCTTCTTTTTGATTTCGAGCTCTTCATTTCGGTTTCCAAAACATGGAAGGTAATAAAAGAATGCGGGATACTCCCACTCATGGAGGTCCCTTTATTGAGCTTCACAGATTAAGATGGATTATGATTATGAACCTTCACACATTGAGAGCTCTGGAGATTGGCGATGAAGATTATGAAATTCCAGACAATAAGAGCAGCGGAGATAGGGATGAAGGTATCAACTAGAATATAAAAACCAATACTACCAATATTCTAAATCTCCTAAACCCATACTAGTTAATTTGCAAAGGTTCTGTCGGAAGAAAGGAACGTTAGAGAATCAAGATTTACTAAACTCTTAAGATCTTAACTTTTGCTTGTACCTTAAGTAATCTGTAAAATACTCAATTGTTTGTATCTGTTGTGTGACTTCAAAGTTTTATACTATGTGAGCAAAAGAATAATTGAATATGGATATGATTTATATACATACCATTTGGTTTAGTATCACCATGATAACCCTGTTGACCAGATAAGCATCCAAATATATATAGATTAAATACAAGTAAAGGATCAGGACTTGCACAAAAGAAGACAACTTACATTCAAGTAAACTGTGACATCAATGTTGATTATACTCCATCCTGCAAAAAAGGATAAAACAAAAACTGAAAAAAACATGTTTTTATTGAAACATATGAAAACACAAACACACAGACCTCAAGTGGTCGTGAATCAGAGATGCCGTGGCAAATGCATTCATTCACAGAAGTGCAAACACTTTTAGGGAAACCTGATACGTTGGCCCATTTAAGAAAAGGCTTGGAGAGTAAGTATTCTAGAAGGTTAATGAATAATGACGTGGATAGGAGGGAGCAGGAGCACGTGATCTGTTGATGACACAGAGAATGTGTGACTGGGTGTGAGCCTTTCTATAAGTAGCGTTGTAATAGGTTGAGGAGGGGTATCAAGAAAAGTATTCAAGTCATGCTCATGGAGGAGAGTGAGAAACTCCTAAGAAAAACTCATTTGTAATTCTTGTTTCTATCAATAAAAACTTGGGATTTCCCTTAATCTTGTCTTTTTTACAAGTTTGATACAGCAAACTGTATCAAAACCTCCATAGCCAAGTGGCGAAGGATAAGCTCCACTGTCTATAATCATATTGTGAACAGCTTCATCAATCTCATCTGTGGTCACACCTGGCTGTTGAATAGAAACGAAAATGATGTTTTGTAAGAGTATATATAATAACATAAGAAGGAAGTACGAAACTTTATCTCATCACACTACCTTAACCAAAGTCCCAGAGTATTAACGAACTCTAGCAGAAAGCCTACCAGAAGCCTTCATGCTCTCTATACCTTTCTTGTCATGAATCTGGAGTCAACTTGAGATTGAAGGGACTGTAAAAGTCTCAACGTAGGTAGGTTTGTTTATATGCGCAGGGACAGGGCGGCGAGGAGATACGTTTCCTGGTTTCAGACGTTTTCTCTGGCCATCAATGACTTCATCTTCGTCTCTTTACAAGATGAACAGAGTGAGTACACATAAGATTGTGTACAAAACTAACAAAAACATGCCTTCTTCCTGGCAATTGCATTTTTTATTTTGGCGCTGAACCTTATTCCGAAAAAGGTTCTTGTCATCGAAACATGCCTTCTTCCTGTTAACAAGACATCATTACAATTAATGTAGCAATCTGGGAACTCGAAAGTTTTAATCTTTTTTTTTTTTGTTGTTGTCGCTAATGTGCTTAGCTAATGTGCTTAGCTAACAGAGTCTGAAAAACAGAGAAGAACCTAAGTCGATGTGAAAGAGGTGGTGAAGTGGTCTCGTTGATCGGACAGAGTTGAGGCCTAGAAAGGATGCAGAGACTTAGCGGTCCATTGGTGTCTCTTCTCGGCGTGCTTTGGTTATTAGCTTCTGTGGTGCATCAATCTTGTAACTGCTAAGAAAAAGAACTAAGGTTACAATTCACAGCAACCAAAAATATTAAAATCCGAAAAAAGAAAAATCCTAGAATTAAAATACTAAGGTTACAAAGATCACTAGAACGAAAGAAAGGGGGAAATATGATCACAAAGGATCATGACTAGTAAAGTCGAAGTCAAAGCTCGAAAGGTAGTGTTTGAGAGCGTGCATGTTCGAAGGAAATCATAAGGATAGAACAACAAATGATACACGATCCTAACAAAATCCCCCTAATTGTGAATATCTTATTGAGAATATTTTGATTATCATTTTTACACTGAATTTTAATCCAGAATAATATTTTAACAATAGCTAGATTGTAAGCTATCGTTTTGTTTATAACTAAACAAATAATATAGTAATAATAATATTTGCAGTGTATTTAACACATACGACATTTTTAAAAGTTATTTTATTTAAAGCAATGAGTATTTAAGTTAGCTTTACTTATTATAATGTACAAAAATAGATTATGATGGTAAGAAATATATTATAGAAAAATAAATAACATATAAATAAAAACATAAACATGATATAAATAATACATATAACAAAGAAACATGTGATGTGTAGATTAATAATATATTATCATAATAAATTAAATATGTAAGAAAAGATATTTTAGATTATAATTAAGGTCTAACAAATTCTTTTTCATTTCACATTTCTTCACCAACCCATACATATTTTAGATAGTAAAAATAATAAATTGTAAGTTTTACTCATTTTTTTTTTTTGAATTAATGTTAAATTTATTCAAGAAAAAACATTTTTACAATGAATGTAGCATAAGTTTGAGAGTTTATGAAATCTGAGAACAGAAAAAAAAAACTCAGTGTTTATCTCACTGAGAACCATGTTTCCATGGCTTTATCATGCTTGTTACAACCCATGAGCCGCAAGCTGGAGATACGGTTTCTTGTTGCTTGGTCCACACGTTTGATCAATGTCTCAGGATTGTTTGGCTTTTCGCCGTGCCGTCTGCCGTTCCTTTCCTTCCAGATAGCAGAGAGTGTCGTCTGAAAAACATATCTGAGCAAGAACGAGCGGGTTGAGTTGCTAGTCTGGTCTGTTAGGAGCCTGACTACCCCTTCCCATTCATTTGTATAACGCAGAGCTAGTAGCTTAAGGGTGAGAGTTTTCCAAACTTGTTCTGAGAATTTGCATTGGTAGAATAGGTGGTTACGAGTCTCAAGCGGTTCGGGGCATAGGCAGCAGGCTGTAGTTACAGCTCTATCACCCGTGGGTAGTCTGTTCAGAACTGCAATCCAAGCCATAAATGAGAATCGAGGTGTATTGTAGGGGAACCAAATACCTTTGCACCAGTCCACCTTTGCTTGCTCAACACGGATAAGCTTCCATGTCGCTTTGGAGCTAAATTGTGTGCTGTATGTGTTTTCCCCTGTCTTCCACAAGTGTACATCCTCGTTTTGATTCAGTCCTTGCAGTCGCAGAGAAGTGATCTCGTCTTCTATGGCGTTGAAAATTTCTTCTCGGTGTCTTCTTCTGCGATGGTGACGCAAGCTTTTCTCCACTGTATCGTTGAGCTTTACCCCTAAATTAATCATCCCTCTGCCATTTGTTCTGTCTATGAGTCTCCCCAGCGAGGACCAATGATCAAACCAGAATGACGTCGAAGTTCCATTGTTAACTTGCACCTTTAGAAAACTTATCGCCTTCGCTCTGTATTTCAATATTTTCTTCCACATCCATGAGCCCAGAGAGGTACTGTCTTTAACCGACCAGAACGAGTTCTTCCGGATCAAATATCGTTTAATCCATTTAACCCACAACGACGACTTAGATGAAAGGATCCTCCAAACCAGCTTCAAGCATGATACGTCATTCGCTACTTTGATTGATCGCAGGCCTAACCCTCCCTCTTCCTTAGGCTTGCAACAATCCTCCCATGAGACCTTCGCCTTTCTTGTATTTAACTCTGGACCAGACCATAAAAATGCGGCACACAAACTGTCTATCTCCTGAATACATTTCTTTGGTAGTCTGAAGGCTGAGATCCAGAAGTTAGTAAGACTATGGATCACTGAAGCTATCAATTGCAGTCGTCCTGCAAAAGAGAGAAATCTTGCAGTCCATGAGCTTATCCGAGATCTTATTTTCTCTACAAGTGGGGCGTAGTCTTGAACAGTCATTTGTTTCGTCAACAGTGGCAGCCCAAGATAACGGACCGGTAGATCACCATTAGAGAACGTATAATGGCTGAGCATATCTTGTTTTTCTGTATCAGTAAAACCTGCCAGATAGAGTGTTGATTTTTCCATACTAATGTGCAGACCTGAAGCCTCTGCAAATCTTGTAAAAATATCAATTATGCCGTCAACTGAACTTCTTCTTCCATCAGAGAAAATAAGCAAATCATCGGCAAAGCTGAGGTGTGTGAGTTTGAGGTCCTCGCAGTATGGATGGAAACCGAACTTCCTTTGAGCCGCTGCTCGATCAAGCATCTTAGAAAGCACCTCCATGCATATGACAAATAAATAAGGTGACAGAGGACAGCCTTGACGAAGACCCCTCTTACTGTTAAAATACCCCGCAAGTTCGCCATTTATTTGGACTGAAAAAGAGGCCAGCGAGATGCATTTTTCAATCCAGAGAATGTAAGCGCTAGGAAACCCAAGGGCAGTAAGCGCAGAGAGTAAGAAAGGCCATTGGACAGTGTCGAAAGCTTTTGATATGTCGATCTTAAGAGCACATCTTGCAGAGACCGAGTCCTTGTGGTAGCTTTTGACCAATTCTGAAGCAAGTAGGACATTTTCTATAAGCAGTCTGTCCTTGACGAAAGCAGACTGGTTTGGAGAAATAAATTTTGGGAGAATGATCTTCAGGCGGTTGGCTAGGATCTTTGATATGACTTTATAGAGGACGTTGCAGCAGGATATAGGACGGAAATCTTTCATAGTTTTTGATTCTTCTTTCTTCGGGATCAAGGCAAGTATAGTAGAGTTTACCCCCTTTGGCAAGAAACCAGTCTTGAAAAACGATTGAACTGCAATCACAAAGTCCGCTCCTACAATGTCCCAAGCAACTTTAAAAAATTCACAAGTAAATCCGTCTGGACCTGGAGATTTGTTATTAGCCATTGCAAATAACACATGCTTGATCTCAGTAGAAGAGACGTCGTGAAGCAGTAGCTCTCGATCAGCCTCCTCACACTGAAAATTCAGAAGTGCTCTTAATTCATCAGTCTCCATTCCCTGTTGAGCCTCTACCTCTTTTCCCAAAAAAATTTCAAAATAATTTACGGCCTCTGTCTTGATCTCCTCCTGTGTTAAGACAGTAGTACCATCCTCCTTTACTATCTCTCGAATGGAGTTTTTTGCTGCTCTGATTGTTACTGAGTTATGGAAGCTCTTATTGTTGCCATCACCAATATTTAGCCAATGCATCTTTGCCTTTTGGCATAGTACCCTTTCTTCAATGGACGAGAGCAATTGCCATCTATCATTGCAGCGGGCTTCGTCTTCCAGCATCTCTGATGTGGGATTAATCATCGATCTTGTCTGACAGAGACAGAGTTTGTCATACGCCTCTCTGGTTCTCATGGTAATGTCACCAACTATGTCTTTGCTTAGTTTACGAAGAGCAGGCTTCAGTTCCTTAAGCTTCTTCGATAGTCTGAATAAAGCAGATGTCGAATTATGTAAAGGCACAGTGTCCCTCCAGAAGCTTTTCATCAGAGGGAGAAAGCCTGGAGCCTCTGCAACCGCGTTGGTGAACTTGAACGGGCGTCGTGGTTTCAGAGGTGTTGGTTGGATCTGGAGCCTACATCGTAGGTGATCAGAGCATCCACCAGCCTCGAAGACGCAATAAGTGGATGGAAACTTCGTTAGCCACACGTCATTCACCAATGTTCGATCCAGCTTTTTCCGAATTAGATCATCCTTGCGCTTGTGTTTATTACTCCAAGTTAAGTGAGGACCATGAGCTTTCATGTCAATGAGAGAGCAGTGTCGACACACATCCTGAAACTCACGCATACCGGAGGTGACAGTCGGGGTGTTTGGTCCCGAGTATTCATCCAAATTCAAAGTCTCATTGAAGTCACCAAGCACAATCCATGGCTTATCTTTAAACATAGGTGAGTTTTGGTGATCTTTAAGATCAGACCATAGCTCACTTCTTTCTTCAGCGCTGTTGGATGCGTAAACAAAAGAGCAAAAGAACTCTTCCTCCATGCCTTCCAGTAGCACTGAACACGTGATAACTTGATTTGTCTTGAAGCAAGGGGTAACTCTTACCTCAGGACTCCATACAACCCATAATCTACCCAGACGATGGTTCTCATAGTTTGTTATAGTAGACCAATTACGGAAAACAGAAGTCACTATCCTCTCTGCTTTGTTTTCCTTCACTCGAGTTTCTATTAGACATCCAAACTTCATACTTCCTCTTCTAATCCATTCTCTAACGACATTATGCTTTTTCTCTTTGTTAAATCCCCGGATGTTCCAATAGAAACCCGACATCAGTTATTTCTTGGTCGACGTTTTGCCCAGAAGACTTTGACCGCAGTCGGTAGTCTTTAGAGCATTTGAGTTAGAAACAAGCCTATGATTATCCTTTGAAGTACGTGGCAAAGAAGGCCTAGTAGGCATTGCTTTGGCTTGTGCTTCCTGCTTCTTATCAATGGGTGCTTGAGGAGGGTCCTCAACTGTGTTAATATCTGGTTGCAGTATCTCCCCTTCCTCCTCGTCTGAACTCAAAACTGCGAAACGTGAATTTGAAAGAATAAAGTCCTGATCAAATTCGCGCTCCTTCGCTTTCTCCGGAGTTCTACTTACTTTAACGGGTGTCGACCAGTTGTCCTCCATGCCATCTTCCTTTACTTCCTCAACAGAAGAGTTGTCCTCTGCAACTTCCGTGTGTTGACCTTCACTTGAGTTTCCATTATCAGTGTGAGCTGTTTCAGGTTCTTTGTTTCCGTCACCCTCTGAAGCCGTAGGACTGTTCTTCTCCACTTGTTTAGGCGGAGATTCCACTGCTTCCCTGACTTCCTCCGTTTCCTTTTGCTTTAAGCAAACGTTTCCTGAGTGTCCCCACTTTCCACATGTTGAGCATTTAGTAGGGAGCCGTGGGTAAATGAAGTTTATCAAGGTGTCCTTCCCCTGAAATTTGAAGTTCATAGAGGCCGGGAGAGCCTTTGTGAGATCGACTTTCACAAATACTTTAGCCATCTTTAGGTCTTTACACAAGGCGGTATCAGGATGAAGCTTGACAGGAACTCCTATCGGACTTGTGACAAAGCTGAGTCCTTTCCATGAAAACATGTTCATGGGAACATTTTTAAGATGAACCCACATGGGAACAGAGCTGTGTAGTTCTTCCTCTTCCACGAATGGTTTCCATTCAGTCATAACAACTGGTACCTCTGCTAGGTTCCACATGCCTCTTCGCAAAACCCTAGATCTCATTGCAGAGTCAAGGATTCTGAACTTCATAGTTGTAGAGTTTATCTCATAAACCTCTACCATCTGTGACTTATCGGAAGCCCAAATCTTATTAACAATAGCGTGAATTTTCCCAATATGTGGAGCTTTATCAAGGAAATTGCCGATCAGGAAATCTTCCCACAGGGGTTGAGGATCCTGAAAAACTTCTTCTGGGATCTCGACAGATCCAATACCATCTTCCACCGTGATTTGAACATCGTACTTAGTTAAACTTTTTTGATTTTGTTGAGCAACTTTCGCCCAGGAGCGATTTAACGGAGCTAGCTTCTTTGACTTGTGAGACAGACCATCTTGCGGCGGATCCGTGACAGCCACGACCTCCGACGGAGGTGTCATGGCGGTGCCGGACGGTAACTTGGCGAAGGAGAGAACCAAAACCCTAATCACCCGAAAATCACCCTCAGAGCTAAACGCAGCGTTTTCCCTTTTGTTCAGTTTTACTCATTTCTAATATAATTTACTATTTATGTTTCTATAGTATAGAAGTAATCAATAAAAATAATTTTGGCACGCCTGCATGTTAGGTGGATCCACTGACTTTGTTGGCCAACAAAATTCGCGTAGAAAAAGATGTCATACCCCACGAAGCTTAGCTTTCTTGCTTTCGGTCAATAGGATCAACAGTTATGGTCTTAGTATATACAAAGGGCCTCTCTCTCTCTTTGTTAATTCGTCCTCCTCACTAAAAAGCTCTGAGATCTTGATCTCTTCATCATAATAGTATGGATTCTTATTTTTCCCTTACCAATATTGCTGCTGCTGCAATAAGCTTCTACGCCCTTTTCCTTTTCGGTACAAAATTTTTCAACAGAAAATCAAGATCTCATCAAGAAAACAAAATAATGGCTTCTTCTTCTTCTTCTTTAAGTCTTTTGG
>OVBX01002095.1:0-21954 GCA_900406325.1 Erucastrum elatum | reverse complement strand
GTTCTTTTCTGCTATGAGAAGCGCCACAATCAAATCCGAAAATTTGGTATATCCCCGCAACTTATATTGTTGCTGCAGGGTGATGTGGCTCTTGTGGAATGTGGTGTACGTTTTCTCAAGCATTTGAGATTCGGTGATCGTCTCACCACAGTATTTCAATTTGGCCACAATTCCTAACACAGCAGAATTGTAATTCATCACTTTGTCGAAATCTTGGAATCTCAGACTCTGCCATTCATCCCGGGCAAGTGGAAGTGTTATGTCTTTCTGATGATCAAAACGATCTTTCAGAGACTTTCATAGCTCTTTAGGATCTCTCATGTTGGCATAGTCATAAATAATACTTTCATCAAGGTGTCTTCTAAGGAAGATCACCGATTTGGCTTTTTCTTGAGGCGTTAAAGTATTATTCTCTTTCACGGTTTCATATAAACCAAGAGATTCAAGGTGGAGTTCGACATTGGTAACCCAAGAAATGTAGTTGGTCCCGGTGATATCCATAGCGGGAAATTGGAGCTTCTCCATGTTTGCCATTTGAATTTCTAGCCACAAAATAATAATTTATTAGAATTTTATTAATTTTAAATAGAACCGATTACATTGATAGTACACGCAATTACAAGCAAATATAATGCAAACAAACATAATGCGATGTTAATGCCAAAATATTCATGAGCGAAATAAAATACATAGACGAAAAAATAAAAATCGCACACAAAATTAAAAGCAATCGAATCATTTTTTTTTCTTACAACGAAAATCAGAGGAGAATGATTTGAAAATATTTGGGAGAAGATGAAATATTTTGGATGAGAGAATGAAGTGAAAATGAGTTGTATTTATAGATGAAAAATACTATTCATTAGCCGTTAACTAGCCGTTTAAAAAGTAATTTTTTATTATTATTATTATTGTTTAAATTTATATACGACCGTTGGAAGTAAAAAGAGAAAGTAAAATCAATCAGAAATTATTACTGAGCAATTATAGAATTTATCAGTTTAAACATACATATATATATATATATATATATATATATATTAATATTGGTGCATATTTAATATATACAGTTATATGTATAGTGAGAAAAATATTAAAGTGAACAGATTTATAAATAATTAATTATGATGACAAAGTTATATATTAAAATGATAAATTAAATGTTTAGGCGGTATACCGGCCATTATGGTGCTTTAAGCAACCATTGCAAATTTAAAAATAAGATTTGGGGCGGCAGGGCCGCACTCCGTTAACAATAAACGTAACAAATAAACAAAGATTATATTCCAAGCATAATAATCAGAAGAAAATATCTTAACGATAGAGTGATCGTGCTGATAACATGTTATAATTATATTAGATTTCATATTTTATGATACATATATATATATTTAAGGTTTTATTATATATTAGATATAATTATTTATACTACAATATAAATAAGAGACTGAATAAAGAAGCATAAGGAAGAAAGATAGATAGACGAAAGCTTTATTACCTTTCGTACTTTACAAGTGAGGCAAATGCACTCTTTATATAGAAGAAGAATTCGACAAATTTTACTGTAATAATAAATGATATAGGGCTCCACTTCTAAAACAACACGTAAAAACTTGACTTTTGTAACAATATTTTCATTTTTGTTTCAAACATTTAATATGTAAAATAATATTAAAATTTTTGTATTGATTTTCCCCGGGAGTTCGCGGGGTCCGAATCCTAGTAAGAATTAAAATGCATATAAGTAAATAGTTATTTGTGTAATAATTATATCCGTGTGTGGGTAAAACACATAGTAGAAAAAGTAAAACTTCATTTTAATCAAATTATAGTGGTAAATTTCACGTCTTATACGTCAACTCTTTTTTCTTATTCGCAACCTTTTCTTAAGCTGCAACAGAATTCTGATAAGTTTATTTGGATTAAAAGTGGAATATTAACTTGGTGCATGATTTCTTTTATTTTTTTTTATTTTATCTCAAACATGCTTAAAATTACTATGTTGTTTTAGGCTCTTGGTTTCCTTATGTTTCCATAAGTTTATAATACTATCTTTAATCTCTCAAATTTAAATATAGACAAAATATACTGTTATGTTTTCGCCTATATTCTCATCTCCAATTAATAAAAATCGGGGAAACACGCTATATGGAAAAATTGGGAACGGGCTCTCTACAAGGATATGGAGGGATCCTTGGATTTCTCTAAATGCTCAGACCGTTCCATATGGGCCTATACAAGAGGAAGCCTTAGACCTACGGGTGTCTGACCTTCTCACTGATGATCTTAAATGGAATAGGCAGAGAATAGAAAGATTCCTACCAGACTTCGTTGATCAAATACAATGCCTGCAACCAAGTCTGCGAGGAGGAGAGGATAGATATGTCTGGCAACCACTCCCAACAGGATCCTACACAACACGCTCTGGTTATAACTCGATGGTGAACAACAATCAAGTAGGCCAGAGGAACATACCTACTGATGAATTTTATTGGATCAGGGATGTTTGGAAGCAATCGTGCTCCCCAAAGATGAAAGTGTTTATCTGGTCGATGATCCACAATGCTATGCCGCTGGGGGAGAATCTACAAAGAAGGGTAATCGTTCCTAATGTTAATTGCCCAAGATGCAATGAAGTGGAGACATCAACTCAGATATATCTTCTTTACCTGCCCATTTGTTAAGAAGGTCTGGGATTGCATTCCCATGAAGGAATCAGTTCACATAGCTGTCACTGATACCTTTAAAATGGCGAGACATCATCATCGTACATCGGTCTGCTTGCCACCAACAGGAGTCTCAAACCCAATTTTCCCGTAGGTCTGTTGGTCGATTTGGAAGGATCGTAATCTCCTGATCTTTTAAACCAAAAGCTAGAATCCTGCAAAGATAGCATCAAAGATTTTAAGCTTAGAAAGGAAATGGAGTAATGCTCAAAATTGTCCAGCAGGGAAGAACAAATTTGTTGGGCAACAAGAAGACTCGGTGAGGAAGTTACCTCCGCTGAACCCCGAGGTCACCGGGCATGGGATGCAGCACGAAATAGAGCAGGCCTTGCATGGGTATTAAGAGGGAGATTGGATGAGGCGGTGATTCAGGGTTCGAAGAGTCAAGACTTCGTCAACTCACCACTGATCGTCGAATCTCTGGCCGTAAGGGAATGTCTCTTCAAGGCAGCAAATCAAGGGATCTCGAATCTCTGGATGTGCTCCGATAACCGAACGCTCATTCGAGCAATAACCAGAAACAATCAGAGGAAGGAACTGGTGGGGATCATTGAGGACTTCGTGATCTGTCTTCTGATTTTGTATCAATCTCGTTTTTTCATGTCGGCAGAGGAGATAACGATGAGGTTGATGTCTTAGCAAAATCTACTCTTTGGAATTCTATGTTGTAATGGACCCTCTTGGGACGGACTGTCTATGGGCTTTTTATTTTAATGAAATTTTCAGTGCCAAAAAAAGGGAAAGACACTATCTAGAGTACCTATAAGATCAGAGAGGTGTGATTTAAAAAGTCGCGTTGTTTGAGAAGGAAACGATTCGAGGGAAGGTGGCTAAATACGACAATTTTGATGACGTAAAATACTCAGAGACAGGGAATTTTGTGACCGTTAGATCAAAAATAAGGAGTAAATATAACTGTTGGATTTAATTTTTTTTCGTACAAAACATTGATGACATCATCAGTCACCAAATAAAGGTTTGCTATTATATATAGATAGATAAACATTATAAGAGAGTACAATAGAACTCGTACAAGAGTATGATTTAAGGATTTAAGACCAGTGTCCAAACAAAGCATCGATGCCTACATCTGTCATATAAACTATGACATGGCCAAAAAGATGAATTATATAATAGCAATTGATTTCTAATCTACAACAAAATGACGATGGTCTGAAGTTCCATCGGTCGGTTATACTTACTTTTATTTTTCATGGGCTGAAGTTCAACGTTTCGTTATTCAAAATGCTTATACAATAAAAGACTTTTCTCAGCCTATATAAAAGACTTTAACCACTAGTAGATAATACTTAGGGACATATATCAGCTGCATACACTTCTTAGCCACTCTATCGGTCAGCATATTTCCTTTGCGATGATATAACTTGAGTTTCGCATCATCAAAAGTTAGTATATGCCTCGTATATGTTAATCAACAACAAAATTGAGAAAGTTGTGATATGTCCATTGCTAAGCTATGTTTATATATAAACTTCTTATCTTACAATAGAGTGTTTATTTTATTTTTGTTGAAGATGTCAAGTGAATACCAAGGCCGTAATTAATGTATGCAGGAGCATGCAACTCCAGAGATACTCTCCATTCACCCCTGAAGCAAAATTTCTCTTATTACTTTAGTTTCTTTGTTTTAAATTCTATACCAAAAACTCAAGTATTACATTTCATAACTATGCAGTTGACAGAACTTTCTGAGGCAGATAAGAGAGTGATGGCTCCAATCATGCAGGCTGCACAAATTCCTGACAATATTTACGGTGACAGCAGTTTGTCACAGCAATCTGGATTCAAGTGATTGACTGGAGGAGCATTCTGATGCATCAAAACTGGAAAAAATAAAATGGGAATGTTTCCTGACCGACAAAAGTCCATGGTGAGTATCATTGACAAACTTTTTCGGCTAGGAAAGTCTAAATGGTCGTTTATCATACAGCTATCTATATCTAAGCTTACACTTAATTATTTAATTATCTTAATTAGCAACAAAAGTTTAATATGATCGACCTATTTTACTTTTGAGATTTTTATCTCTTTTCTATTATTTGAGAAGTATTTTTAAGGATTTTTAGTGATTTAAACCCTCAATTATTTTTAAATCGTAAAATAAACCTTCAACTATAATTTTAATGTTTTTAACACTCAACTTACAAATTGTTAACGTTTGTCACCCTCCGTCTATAATTCTGTAACGGAAGGTGACGTACATTAACGATTTATAAGTTGAGGGTTTAAAACATTACAAAAATATTTGAAGGTTTATTTTACGATTCAAAAATAGTTGAGGGTTTAAATCAATAAACATACATTTTAAAACAAATTGATTTAAGAAAAANCGTCTATAATTCTGTAACGGAAGGTGACGTACATTAACGATTTATAAGTTGAGGGTTTAAAACATTACAAAAATATTTGAGGGTTTATTTTACGATTCAAAAATAGTTGAGGGTTTAAATCAATAAACATACATTTTAAAACAAATTGATTTAAGAAAAAAAAAAATCTAATTATCAAATATATTTTATTAACTAAGAACACCTTGATATATAAGATTTTTGTATCAAATATAGTTTTATTAACTAATTAGGCAAATAGATGTTGCCTTGATTTCTAGACAACAGAATTTTAGATTGTTAATGTCCATGTTCTTTTTGTATTATGAACTAATTTATTGCCTAAAAATCATGATGATTTTCTTTTTAAAAAATAATATAAATAATAATATTTTAAAAATCTACAAAACTCGATTGGTCTATATTATAAAAATAGTTATAATATCAGTAAATCAGAGAAATGAGTATTCATCGTATTTATTTACATGATGCACTTCATATGTATCATATGTATGTTTGTGGACCAAGACTAACTTTTTTTTGGTCAACGACCAAGGCTAATTAAAAACATTTTTTCTAAACCAGCATTAGAGAGCATTCATACTACTCTATTCATTAATATTTTATTCATCCACTCTACTACACTATTTTATTCTTATTTTTTTCTAATTATATTATGCCTATTAATTTATGCACGCATCCGTACAAAATTGGTTGAACTCTGATGACAATTTTGAAACTATTATCAGTATGTGGTTTTTCGATCTTCGTCCTAATTTGATTCTCCATCAGTGTTTTTACACCTTCAGATTATATTTGGAACTCTCATTCTTATTTTTCATAAACACTATACATCTGTTTCTTAGTTAATAAAAATATATTTGATAATTAGAAAAAAATTNTTTTTCGATCTTCGTCCTAATTTGATTCTCCATCAGTGTTTTTACACCTTCAGATTATATTTGGAACCCTCATTCTTATTTTTCATAAACACTATACATCTGTTTCTTAGTTAATAAAAATATATTTGATAATTAGAAAAAAATTTTAAATCAATTTGTTTTAAAATGCGTGTTTATTGATTTAAACCCTCAACTATTTTTGAATCGTAAAATAAACCCTCAACTATTTTTGTAATGTTTTAAACCCTCAACTTATAAATCGTTAATGTAGGTCACCTTCCGTTACAGAATTATAGACGGAGGGTGACAAACGTTAACAATTTGTAAGTTGAGAGTTTAAAACATTAAAAACATAGTTGAGGGTTTATTTACGATTTAAAAATAGTTAAGGGTTTAAATCATTAAAAATCCTATTTTTAATTAATAACTTTTAATTTGTATTACATATACATGCATGCCATTATTTAGGTGGCAGCACCANGGAGGGTGACAAACGTTAACAATTTGTAAGTTGAGGGTTTAAAACATTAAAAACATAGTTGAGGGTTTATTTACGATTTAAAAATAGTTAAGGGTTTAAATCACTAAAAATCCTATTTTTAATTAATAACTTTTAATTTGTATTACATATACATGCATGCCATTATTTAGGTGGCAGCACCGCATGCATTCTATGCATTCTCAGCTTGAATCGGAGTTTACCCTCTCTTTTATAGAGCAATTACAAAATATGCCACTCAAGCATTTGAACGTGGACCAACTTTTTATACCGATCAAACGGCAAATTAAATATATATCATATGAGATAAATCTGGTTTTGGTAAACCAGTTTTGGCTTCGTCCCAAACTTGAAGAAAAATATCTCCATATGAAAATACAAATACATTAACGTTAAATTGTGAGATAGTGCTTAGAATCCATGGATAGCTTGATGTATATGATATGTAACCTCTATAAACTACGAAGAACAAAAGCCTGATTTTTTATCGAATTAGAATTTTTTATGAACTTTTTGTAAAGCTATATTTGATTCAATGTTTTAAGGAATGTTCCTTATACTCGAGATATGGTTTTCTTATATAGTTATGCAAATCAACTTCTTTGACTGAATGTCTTAAAGAATGTTCCAGACCGAAATAATAATGTTCATGAATGATGAATATATATATCAAAAGTCAAAGTATGATATATATTAATCAGAGCATTTTTTTGATCAAAAAAAATCAGAGCATTTGTTTCATACGGCGTTCCATGCTTTACATGTTATGTGTTCGTCAAGAATGGATTGCCAAATTTTTCCTTAGATACGTTTTGTGAAAACTATATTGATATGTAGTGTTTAGAACAATAAGTCAAGATCAAATGTGAAACGTATGTAGATTTTTTATTATTATAACCATAAATCGAAGCCAAACCATATATCAATTGACACGATCTACCAAGCTATATAAACCAAATTGAATAGGTATATGGTTTGACTTTGATATAATAATATTCATGATGCCAATGATTTTGGGTAGCGATGATAATAATATGAAAACATAACTTACAAACTGTAAATGATAGATATCAGTTTTTTTTAGATCTTTTAAAAAGTAAATTTGAAATAAATCACAAGGAATCCCTTAAGGTAAGCTCCAAGACCTATTAAGTAAGGAAAAAACATAAATTGTGACACAAAAGTATTTATTGTCTTAATTTTATACGCATGTAAAAAGTCTATGGTCAAATACCATATTAAATATTGATTTTCATAGATAGGAATGATAATACAATACTTCCCAAATTTGCTAAACATTTGTAGCGTGAATTTTGGGGAATTGACAACACAATAATCGTTTCAGCTCAACTCATGTGCGCCTAAGCCCTAATTTTGATGTCTATATATATATCAAACTAAACTCATTTCTAAAGCACCACACAAAACCTATTTCAAAACTGTGCCACCAATATAAAAAAAATGAGTATGCTGAATTTCATCTCTGACTTTCATGAAGACTTACAAATCTATGTGTAAAATAAGGGTGAAAGTCATTCGAATTTGGAAGTAGTACTCAGTTGCTGGTAGAGAAACAGTTGAGATGGTCTTCGTACGTTCAAAAATAATCGTTTTAAGTCTCAATATCGTATGTTGGTTCTATTGCCATAAATTTCCAATCATGCATGATGAGACTTATTGCTAATATTTTGGATGGTTTAATTTTTCAGGGGAACAAAATAAATACTATAATTAAAAAGGATTTGGTTTCTCAGTTTTATCCTTTTCTGTTTTTCAAATTTGTGATCAAATTTTGCTTTCTTTTGATCCTGCAAGGATGTTCTAACATATTGTTTGACCCTGATCCCTGAACTTCTAGATATAGAAGCTTTTCAATAAGAAGTAAGCATATAAACATTTTTAGCTTCTTGATTAATTTACTTTTATGTTACTTAGAAGCTAAGCTGGCCAGAATTTTATTTTATTTTCCAGGATTTCTAAGCAGTGCCTTTTGATGGAATGCATAATATTTTTCATCTGATTTGTGTTTTTATTTTCTGAGTAATAGAGTTTTGCAATGTATTGTTGATTTTTTTTCTGTTTTAGCAATTATGGGTTTCTTAACCTTTAATAGGCCAGTTTCATTGATGAATTGTCTACTCTTAAGTCATCTTCGCCAAAATAAAATGTATTAATGTATTATTTTTAGTTGTATGATTCAGGGTTGAAGAAGAACAAAAATAATAAACTAATCTAACCACACCAAAAATTCCATCAATTTACAGCAGCACATATAATTCCAGAAGACAAAACTGCGGTTGATATATATCAGCTTAAAAATCATAATTTTTGGTTCAGTTCTCACTTGGACGATGATGAAGTACTGCTTGGCTTTTGAAGTCCTTGGAGCTTGAGATCTTGAGATCTTGAGTAATTGTTAGTATGACGGGAAATGGTATATGAAACTACATCTTAAAACCAAAGTGGAGAACTGTGGGATTGTTTTGATCGATTGAAAGAATCAGATCTCCGTTGACTTTTAAAATCGTGAGGGTTCAAGTCCATCCACTGAATCATTACAAAAAGGCGTAAGATACATTGTAGAATTATTTGGTGTTCTGAGCCAAATTGTTTGACTTTGTTTGTTTGTTACTCTCCTGACCAATTGTTTCACTTTGTTTATCATCCCACGAAGCCAAATGGGCAATAAAATCAAATATGTAACAGATTATAATAAGTTATTTTCAGTCTAAGGTTCAACAACTCGGTAAAGTCGAATATTTCTTGGTTAAAAAAAAGGTTCAGCCCTTTGGTAAATTCGAATTGTTGTAGAATGATTTTATTACACATTTACATTTTTGCTTTTACAGGAGTGGTTATAGGGGAAATAGAAAACCAGTAAAAAAATTATTAATAATCCCCATATATTAGTTCTGGAGCATTGCAAATCTTTTTTGTAGTCACATGTCATAAATAAATAGAATGATTCTTAGAATTCATAGAAAACTGGATTGGTCTTTTTAAATATATATTATACTTTTTATTAAACTAACTATTAAATTTATTAGTAGTGTATAAAAGAATATTTCCAATCATTTCTTAAATAAAAGCTACGAAATTAACTAATATGATGAATATTATATTATAAATAATTATTATGAATAATAAAGATATGATAAAAATGTTTGTATCCCCTCCCATTTTGTTTAATTATATATTATTAAAATAAATTAAACAATCACATCAATCATAAAATAAATAAAAAATATTTTTATATTTCGAATTTTTTAAAATGAGTATAGATAACTAAAGATGTTAAAAAGTTCATTTTGAAAAATTTGTGATCAATAAATGAACTTTTGTTTTCGTCATAACAAGATACAAATGACCATAAAATCATATAAATATGAATTATCATTTAATTTATATTAATATTATATATATTAATATCGTTTAAATTAAAAGAAGTAAAATATAAAATACATAAATATTTTAATTTTTGAAATTTGCATTGAAAAAAATATCATATCAAAAAATTTGGATTAATGGTTTAAAGTTTTTGTTACAGGAAATATACAAATGTTAATAAAACCAAATGATAATAAATATTTATACCAAAATATAATATATATATATATATATATATGTGTCAATATTATTCAAATTTAATTATATTCCATATAAAATAAATAAATAAATAAATAAACATTTTAATTTACTTACCATAAAAATATTGTAAACAAATAAGAGGTACTGTTTGCTCAAAACAAATAAGAGGTGCTCTTTTGATTTATAACTTTAGCAAGTGTAAGATCTTGTTAATCAATATTTTTCATAAATCTTACAATCTGTTGAAATAATATGAAAGTGTCGATTTTTACACTGCTTTCCTAACCCTAACCATCTTTCTCTTCATCACAACAATGACAAATAGTAATTTGAAAGTATCGACTTTTACAATCTAAAATATTAATTTTTTTAGTCCAGTCAATCCTACACTTAAATGGACACAGAGTAATTTTAATGATTAACTAAATGGTCACGTACATAGTAAAATGTATTTTGGTTTAAAATTGTTGCTTACCCAAAATAAACATGAACCATTATCACTTTCCTTTAAAATTTTGTTACAGTAAAAAATATAGGGTTAGACAAAATATAAATCCAAATAACCGAATCAAATTTAATATTAAAAATAGTACTGAACTTTAACCAAAGTTGGTTAGATATCTAAACAGGTTTAAATATTTTGTATTTACAAAAGAGGAATCCGATCCGAACCGAAATATTTCGGGTGTCTGGGTATATTTGAACCAGATTTATGTACCTAGATATATTAGTTATTTTAAAATCAATATCTACAAGAATATACAAAATATATAAGATTTTATTAGGTTGTCCAAAATACTAGAAAATATATACAAATAAAATACATGTTTAAAATAGCTAAATGATATTCAAAATACCAAAAATATTTAAAATATCTATGATTTTCTATCCAAATATTTAATCTATGCCAATTTTTATGTTATGTTTAAGTATTTTAGCATACATTATTCAAATTTATATGCAATTTATTATTTTTATTTTTAAATTTGAGAAAATTAAAGTATATATGAACTTTTATTTAAAATAAATAAATGAGTCATCAAAATCCAAACCGAACCCGCAAAGATTCAAACCAAAATAAAATGAATTAGCAAATATCAGAACTGAAAATTATCAAACTGAACCAAATGGTACCTGGATGCCCATCTTTAATCAAATGTAAACAAAATTATTGATAACAAAATATTTTTTGTATAATATTTAAATACATCATAGTTAAAAAACTCATTCCGCGCAGGGCGCGAATTATCATCTAGCATGCTGTTATTTTTGTTTCATGGTTTTATTTATTGAACAACCCATCAAAACATATTGACTTATATGCTGTGTGAGAATGTGTCTGCATTGTATATGTTCTGTAAACTAACGAGAGTTAATTGTTTATTTCTTATATATCCAAGTTAAAGCTAAAAGTAACTTTTAATGCTAATAAACCATTACTTATGTTAGTAAACCGTTAAAGCATGCTTCGTCGGATAAAGAAAAGTGTCGATTTTAACCCGTACAATCTTGGTCGTGCCTTTTTAGACCTGAACAATGAATAAGTGCGATTTCATACCCAAATTGAACAATAATTTGAATTTCATACCCAGACTTCAATATCAATATTAAAAACTACTTCGACTAACGTTTGGTTAGTCAACAGACGTCGTTTTAACTAAACTTATTTAAAAAATACTCACTATGACTCAAACCCGCGTCTAGAGAAGCACTAAACTAGAGCATTAGACCACTAAACTATGAAAACTTTGGTAAAACCTACATATATACCTAAACGAGTAAAGAAATCACTAGCTTCTTCTCCCTCTGGCTATCTCTCTCTCAGTTGTCAATTTCAGAAGTTTCAGTCTTTAGGAAGTTCTATTTTTGGTAGTAATGAACATTTTAAAATCGCATGACAAAGTGGGAGCCAAGAAGAGTAATTTCGGCTACGACACGTAGACAAGAGCAGATATTAGTTTCTTCATCTAAAGACGAATTAGCATAAACAGGAGCATTATCAAGCCCAAGAAATCAAGTCCATTTGATCAGGGATCGATCCGCGACGAATCTGAGAACAAATCTAGTATCGAGAAGAAATAAAACAACGGTGTAACATGAAAGAGAGCGGATTGGCAAACAAGATAAAGATATAAGCTAGTATATATGTAAATATGACAAAAGTTTTAGCACATGTTTGTCATTGGTTCGGCCCTCCAAGTGACGGAATTTTATTATTTTAGCTAAAACGACGTCGTTTCATCTATGCTTAGATACTGATTCACTCAAAAATAATGGTTCACCAACTAAACGTTTGTTAGAGTAGTATTTTTTAAAATTTTTTATGAAATTGAGACTATTCGTTTAGTTCAAAATTCAAATTATTGTTTAATTTGGATATGAAATCGCACTTACTTATTGTTCAGGTCTAAAAAAGCACGACAAAAATTGTATGATTTGAAATAGACACTTTTTATTTATCTGACGAAGCATGGTTTAACAGTTGACTAACGATAAGTTAGTCAAAATAGGATTTTATGTTACGGAGGTAAGTTTTGGTCAGAATTCTTAAAAAATATTAGTTCAGAAATGATTTCTGATGCAGCATGGATTCTTCTTCCTGTTCGGTTTTGGTTTTTAAACGTTCTTTATTTCTTATTAATATTTCTTTAGATAAACTATAAGTTTTCCTATTTGCTTTTAAGATTAGAATTAAGACTTAAGGATAAGTGTTAAGTCATAATCCCTAAGAACTTAGGTCTTTTCATGTTGCTATATATAGTGATCTCTAGGCTTTGTAAAGAGACACACTAATATTGATTTTAATAAAAGAAGCTTTGCTTTCAACTCTTGTTTATGTCCAGATCATTGGTGATCTTCACGGAATCAAGCTCGTAGGTCTTTTGGGCATTCGCAGACTAAACAACTGCTCTTACATCTATCAGTTACTCAATCAGTTGGTATCAGAGACTACTGTTTTGATTTTTCAATCAAAACCGCGTTCATGGCACCACGAAAATTTACAGATGATCAACTTGAAGAATTACGCCTCATGCTACAGACATTTACTGCTGGATTACAAGCAGCACTTCAAACTACAGTTACTACCTCGTTACAAACGGTTCTCCATGAGCAACAAAACCAACGTGCGGCTCCTCGAGAACAACCACTGCAACAACAACGTCAGCAGGATTTTCATGACGACGTATCAGACGGTGAAGAGATGATTGACAACATCTTTGCTGATCACGCAAACGACAACCAAAGTCGCAATGCTCCCAGGGATGAACATGATCAACGTGCAAACACCAACAATCGTTGGGAATCCAGTTTCCGCTCCAATATTCCAGAGTTTAATGGTACTCTAAACCCTGAGGAATTTATCGATTGGATCAACATAGTAGAGGAAATTCTCGAGTTTCGTCAAGTACCAGAAGATGTGAGAGTTTCTCTTGTGGCAACACGTTTTAAAGGACGAGCCATGGCTTGGTGGCAACAATTAAAAGAATCACAACGACAAGCTAACAAACCACGAATCCAGACTTGAGATCGACTTACCAAGCATATGCGTCGAGGGTTCTTACCATTCAACTATGAACGAACCTTGTACAACAAGTTACAGAACTTAAGACAAGGATCGCGCTCAGTTGAGGAATACGCAACGGATTTCTTCTACATGACAGCTTGGATGACGTCGGGGGAGACAGAGAAACAACTCATCTCTCTCTTCATTGGAGGATTGCGGTCACAACTGCAGGTCGAACTTGCGCAATTCAATCCGTCAACAGTGTCTGAAGCTCACCAGCGCGCGATTTCTATGGAGTCCCAGCTACGGAACACTTGGAACACGTCACGCTCGCGTCCCTCCACATCAACGACAACGGATACTTCAGCTCAGACCACCACTGACACAGGTACATAACGAACTGACCCAGCCAAGGCAGGTGGAAACAGCGACTCCATCGCATCCTCTCGCCCACCTCGGACTAATGCACTACGTTGCTTCACGTGCGGAGAACGCGGTCATATTCAGACGTCTTGTCCTAATAAAGCAAAACGAGGGCTCATGGTTAAGGAAACTGACGACCTTGAACCGCGTTACGATGACTATGAGGCAACTGATGATGAGAGTACATATATTATTTCAGGCGACACAGGACTTAGTCTAGTCTTGCGGAGGAACTGTCTTGTGCCAAGGGCTTCTCAAGAATCTTGGCTGCGTAGCAACCTGTTTTGCTCTACTTGTACCATCAATGGTCGTGTTTGTAAACTCATCATTGATTCTGGAAGTTGTTCTAATGTCATCTCCCTGGAAGCCGCTCAAAAACTTGGCCTCGACATTACTCCACACCCATGTCCTTATACTCTAGCGTGGCTCAATAATGGAACAGAGATCAAAGTTTCTAAACAGACTTTCCTCACGTTTTCCATTGGTCACTATAAGGATACACTGACTTGTGATGTCGTTCCTATGGACGCTTGCCATTTATTGCTCGGCCGCCCCTGGTAATTTGATCGAGATGCTATCCACCGGGGTAAAGCCAATACGTATAGCTTCTTGTTTGGCGATCGTACTATCACCTTACTCCCGTTGAAGGAACAACCAGAGCCTAGCTCACGAAAGGACGTCTCGTCTCCACTCAAAAGTTCAGCTAAAACACTCCTCACATTACCAAAGGCAGATTTTGAAAGACAACTCGGCGACAGTAATATTGTTTGGGCTCTTGTTGCTTCCTCACCATCTTTGCAACAGACAATACATGCTCCTGAGGCTTTCACAACCTTGCTACATGAGTTCCGTGACGTTTTCCCCGAGGAGTTGCCTAGTGATCTCCCACCGCTACGCGACATCCAACATCACATCGATTTGGTTCCTAATGCGGTCCTGCCTAATCGTCCTCACTATCGCATGAGCCCACAAGAACATGATGAACTAAGAAGACAAGTAGATGAACTACTAGCCAAGGGTCATGTCCGAGAAAGTCTGAGTCCTGCAGCAGTTCCGGCATTGTTGATTCCCAAAAAGGATGGTACTTGGCGTATGTGTGTAGACAGCCGGGCGATTAACAAGATCACAGTACGTTATCGGTTCCCTATCCCACGCCTCGACGACTTACTCGACCAGATCGGTCATGCAACTGTGTTCACTAAGCTCGATCTCAAAAGTGGATACCATCAAATTCGCATTCGTCCTGGTGATGAATGGAAAACGGCGTTTAAACGTGAAGGTCTTTTCGAAAGGACTGTGATGCCATTCGGCTTATGAGGGTCATGAATCAAGCTCTTCGTCTGTTCATTGGCAAATATGTGGTCGTATATTTCGATGACATATTAATTTTTAGCAACGACCTAACCAGTCACTTGGGTCATCTTGCGGAGGTGTTACAGGTGCTACGGCGGGAAAAACTATTTGCTGCTCGCCATAAATGTGTGTTCGGTGTTGATCACGTCCTCTTTCTTGGTTACATTGTCTCCAAAGACGGACTGCAAGTTGACCAAAACAAGGTTGATGCCATTAGGTTGTGGCCGACTCCTAAGTCTATCAGTGATGTACGAAGCTTCCACGGCTTGGCGTCGTTTTATCAGCGATTTGTTCATCACTTTAGCAACATCGCAGCTCCTCTCACAGATTGCATGAAAGGCACGTCTTTTGCATGGACTCCAGCAGCCAACGACGCCTTTGAAGAGTTGAAGAAACGCCTTATCTCTGCTCAGATCTTGGCCTTACCAGACTTTAATCAAGTCTTTGAGCTTCATTGTGACGCCTGTAAGCTGGGTATTGGTGCTGTCCTTAGTCAACAGGGACGTCCAATTGCCTTTTTCAGCAAAAAAAATGCTGGTTCCCGAGCTCGTTACAGCACTTATGATGTGGAATTTTATGCGATAGTTCAAGCCATCAAGCACTGGCGGCACTATCTTTTTCATCAAGAATTCATCTTGTATACAGATCATGATGCTTTGAAACATTTAGGCAGTCAAGAAAAGATATCTTCTCGTCAGGCCTCGTGGGTTGCATTCTTACAAGAGTTTACTTTCGTGATCAAGCATCAATCTGGTAAAACAAACAAGGTTGCTGACGCCTTGAGCCGACGGCACTCTCTGGTCGCCACTCATCAGGTTTCTGTTCCAGGGTTTGAGGATCTTCCGGCCCTGTACAAAGACGATCAGTACTTTGGTTCGATTTGGTCGTCCTTACAAGCTGGGATGCATTCTGAGTTTGTTTTATATAATGATTATATCTTTCGTGGCACTCAGTTGTGTATTCCAGAGAGCAGTTTGCGTCTCAAAATTATTAAGGAGCTTCATGAAGAGGGTCACGTTGGTAGGGATCGCACCCTACAATTGATGGCTGATTCTTGTTTCTGGCCTTCTTGGCGTCGGGACGTTTCCCGTTTTGTCCAGCGTTGTGTGGTGTGTCATAAATCAAAAGGCCATGCTTCTAACAGTGGATTATATCTTCCATTGCCAGTTCCTACTCAACCTTGGACCGATATCAGCATGGATTTTGTTTTGGGTCTTCCTCGTACTCAACGTGGACATGATTCTATATTCGTTGTGGTGGATCGTTTCTTAAAGATGGCACATTTTATTCCCTGCAAGAAAACAACAGATGCGGTCCAAGTTGCCATTCTTTTTTTCCGCGAAGTTTACCGCCTTCATGGGTTACCATTGTCGATTGTGTCTGATCGCGACTCTCGCTTTCTCAGTCACTTCTGGCGTTCTCTTTGGTGTTTGCTCCGTACTTCCCTCGACATGAGCTCTGCTTATCATCCACAATCTGACGGCCAAACGGAGGTAACTAATCGTACGTTAGGGGATATGCTTCGTTGTTTGGTTGTTGATAATATGAAGTCATGGGATTCGGTTCTTTGCAAAGTAGAGTTTGCACATAACCATGCTGTGAATCGTAGCACGCGTTTCAGCCCGTTTCGTGTCGTTTATGGCATTGTCCCGCGTGGTCCGATTGATCTTGGTCTCGCTCCGATGCTACACGTGATCACGGTCAGGCTATGGATTTTGTGGCTACCGTATCATCAATTCATCTTCAGGTTCATGAGAATTTGCAGGTCGCCTCTGCTAAGTACAAGACTTCTGCCGATCGCCACCGCCGAGATATTCAGTTTAAAGTGGGGGACTTCATATGGGCTGTTTTGACTCGTGAGCACTTTGCTCCTGGTGATTATAAGAAATTGAAATCCCGCAAAGTTGGTCCTTTGGAAGTCCTTGAAAAAATCAACGCTAATGCCTATCGTCTTCAACTTCCCCCGGATGCTCGATATTCTGATGTGTTCAATGTCAAACACCTCATTCCGTTTGTGGCACAGGAGGACACTGAAGATCCGAGGGCGGATCTTTCCCTACTCCGGGTGACCTGATGCAGCATGGATTCTTCTTCCTGTTCGGTTTTGGTTTTTAAACGTTCTTTATTTCTTATTAATATTTCTTTAGATAAACTATAAGTTTTCCTATTTTCTTTTAAGATTAGAATTAAGACTTAAGGATAAGTGTTAGGTCATAATCCCTAAGGACTTAGGTCTTTTCATGTTGCTATATATAGTGATCTCTAGGCTTTGTAAAGAGACACACAAATATTGATTTTAATAAAAGAAGCTTTGCTTTCAACTCTTGTTTACGTCCAGATCATTAGTGATCTTCACAGAATCAAGCTCGTAGGTCTTTTGGGCATTCGCAGACTAAACAACTGCTCCTACATCTATCGGTTACTCTATCAATTTCGCACTTATGTTTTGGTTGGATCTAAAAAGACACGATGCAAATTGTTGGTGTCTAAAAATGCCCTTTCCCCTCCGGCCTTAAAGAAAAAAATCCCGGCTGCAGGAGCTAAAGAGGCAAAGAAGGATGCGAAGTTTGAGAGAATAAATATCATACAGTATATCATTACAACCAATACGATCGTGGTAATGTTTAAATATTTTTTTTTTGGTTTGTTTGGTTGCTGAATAATAAAAATTATCGTGTATTGGATGTTGTCATCAAGTTGTGATACTGAAGCTGTAAAGTATTGAACTTGCGGTGGTTTTAGTTGTAAAGGGAAGAACCATGTATGACTAGTTTATTATATTAAAAAAAAGTCATGATTTCTTTTATATGTGATATTTTTATTTGAATTAACATTCAAAATTTTGATTAAATGTATTTCCTTAATGTTAATAATATTTAATTTTAACTACTTTAATCATAATATTTTTAATATCTTTTTATTTAATATATATAAATATATTTAAAACTTCTAACAAATTTGTCGAAAACAATTATAACAAGATATTAATTGTCAAAAACTGAATTTAAATATTTTCACTAATTTCTTAATTAGTAATGAAATGTAATTATACATTAATTGTTTATATCTTTCCTAATTAGTAATGAAATGTTATTATACATTAGTTGAATATACATTCATTCAATTATATTTTATAAAACGAAAATAATAAAATTAAATCCTTTTTATAAGAATATCTATCATTTTAAGAGAAAACCATTATATTGAACTAATAAAATATGATAAAATTATTTTAAATTGATAATTTAATATATTTTATTTTCAGAAACATACAAAATTTATGCTAAAAATTATAATATGTTGGTAGAACAGTTTAGCATTAATAAACAATATAATACATGTATAAAAATAACTTTTTAAAATTTTTATATATACAGTAATTTATTATGTAACATGAATAAACATAAAAAATTGCTAAAGAAAATCTAGCACTTCGAATTACAGGTCAGGATCATAATAAATTAAATAAAAAAAATAAATTTTAAATATGTTATTTCATGCATAAAAATTTGTTGTAATAATCAAGCACAAATTCAATAGTATTAATATATAATAAGAAGGTACATATACAATAAATATATGTGAAGATTTGAAATAATTTATTAATTTACAGCATAAAAATTATAAAATTATTGTATTTGAAATAATTATATAAACATTTAAATCTATGAGTAACACTAAAAATGTATACTACTTATGTAAAACATATATATATATGTGAAAACAATACTCGCACGGTTGTGCGGATCAAAATCTAGTTTAGTAGTTATATTATTTGTGACACTAGTTTTGGGTAGATATTAACAGAGAACATGAATTGAAGTGTTTCTGAAAACAATTGCGAGGAAGTATTTCATCTCCAATTAACTATATATCCTATCCTAGAAGTATCCCTTATATATTATTTGCGAAGTGATTTCGCCACATGTCTTTTCTAGAATCAGTTTCACAAAATAAATGATGACATGACACATAAAAAATATGACATGGCACAATTCATACTAATTTATGGTAATTGTGACTATGATCTTGTCATGTCACACTTATTAATTTACATATTTAATTTGGAATATAAATAGGAATATAAAATTTAAGTAAATTTATATATTTAGGAATATTTCAAAAGCAACTGGAACATTTTCTACTTTAGAAAAAAAATAAAAAAAATAGAAATATATTAAGTTAAGTATATATGTAATAGAAAGAAGTATATAACGAATATATGTATCTGTTTAATATTAAATCTTAAAGCATTCAAAATTTCTTTTCTTAGTCTATTTTAGATGTTGGACGTCAGAATATAAAGATTGTTATAATCAATTTGACCGTTCTGCCTTAGGATTTAACTCTCTGATAGAAAAATTGTACTAGTAAATCATTTTCAGAGAAAGAGTTTGCAAATCCTAGCTTGCCATTAGTTTAATTATCATACCAATATTTGAGTTTAATCTAGTTTTTAGTGGTTGAGATGTAAATATTTTTTAACAGGACGGGGGAAAAAAACTAAATTATAAAACTACAAAATAAAAATATCAAAACAATGTATTTTCTAACATATTAGAACAATGATTAATACACAAACTGGTAAACAAATGAATACGTAGAATTTTAAATATATCTCACACCAAAATGATACTGTAATACGTACAACGTACTAGTAAGTTTTTCCATATGTATGATTAATAACAACAGTCAAAAATGTTACTATATATATCCTTATCTCCAGAGTATGAGGTCATTAATAGACTTGCAAATCTTAATTTTCAATCTCAACCAATTTTTGTACTCAATACTCATCATGTTGACTTTGGAATTAGAAAAAAATAGAAGGTTTTTTTTTGAATACCATATATTATAACGAAGAAAAGCAGTCCAACTGAAAAGTTTAGCTGGCTGTAGCAGAAACAGAGTACAAGACTGATTTCGCAAGGGAATCAGCCAAAACATTAAGGTTTCTAGGGATGAAAGCGAAAACAATACGATCAAAGGAAGAAGATAGTTGCTCGATATCCCGAGAGATTCCGTAAAGATCTTTCGGGTGGTACTTCGAGGTGATGGCAGCAACAAGTGCTTGACAATCTGATTTTACACAGATTCTTGAGAAGCGCGCATCAAAGGCATGAAGTAGAGCATATCTAATGGCTAGTGCCTCGGCCACCAGTGGGGAGGCTGTATTGGCGAACGTTGCCGTTCCCTGAAATAGCCTGTCATCGTGATCATCTGTAAATAGCCACCCACACCCTGCTCTGTTCGTTGATAACAAGTAATACCTGCTATATTTCAGGACGTGGTCGGTGTTTGAGTGCCATTAGGTCGGGAAGGGGCTTCGGGGACTTGAGCCTCTGTCCACTCTCGTGCATTTTGTATATTTTATATTTAAAATAGAAGGTTAAGTGGTAAATTTAGCCCCATCATTCGAAAGTCTCTGTTTATAAAGTAACGAGGAAGTTGGTATTTTCGATGCGTCTTGCTCGTTACTAAATTCAAGCTTATTAAAACCAACTCAAACGTCAAAAATACTAAATTCTAGCTTATTTTTAATTAATGTATTTTTAAATATACAGATAATTAATATTAATTACGAAAATATCTAATATAAATATCTTCAAATATCTTATCTTACAATACTAAAAGGCGCTAATAAAGGCTTTTTAAACTGTCCACGTCAACCAATTAAATCAACCAATAAAGATCTCTGCTTTAGCCACGTAATCATCCGTGAGTTAAATTGGGCTTTCGTGTGAACACTGTCAAAATTATCATTTGGCCCACCTCAACCATGTCGAGAAACTCTGTTTGTTTGAAGCTTTTGTCTGACTCTTCCACTTCATCTCTCCAACTCCGTTTTCTTTTGATTCTCTTCATCAATCAATGGCTCTCTTTAATTTTTTTTCTTAATGTTTCATTTTACCTCCTTCTCTTTCTCCTCATATATAAAATTGCTGCCATATCTTCGTCAAGACTTACTTCGAAGCCCGAAAAGTCTCAATTGAAGAATCTGAAGCTATGGAGATGACGCTGAGTAGGCTTATGAGGTAAGATTTTCGCAATCCTTTTGTCTTTTTTTCTTTTGTCACTAGCTCTGTTCGTTTCATCACCCCTGCGTCTAGCAGTAGCGTCAGTAATTAAGCCTTCCATCAGGGCAACATACAACGCCGGTGAAGCACCATCGACTTTATTTCCAGACGCTGCGGTAGCTAGAATTCAGCGTCACTTGCGTCAAATTTGTTTATATCTCCGAGTTCAAACGACGTTGTTTTGACTTTCAATTCTGTTTTTTCTTTGTCTCTGTTGCTGTACTTTTTGAACGCTGCGGCTGAAAACAGAGGTGATGAAACGAACAGGGCTACTGTCCTTGAAGAAGTATGTCTATTTTGACATCTCGATTCTTTCATGATTGGGACCATGCTGATGCAACTTTCTCATTGTGGAATGGTGGAAACTGCACGAAATGTAGGATCCATATTGAAGCTTTTAGTCTATACTGAAAGAAAGAGGGAATATACTTTGATGCTGATGGTAGATTTGTAGAATTTGTTAGAGATAAAGATGTGAAGGTGTGAACTACTCAAAGTTGTTGTAAAACTTATCCCCAGTGTGCTTTATCGGT
>OVBX01002094.1:0-21956 GCA_900406325.1 Erucastrum elatum | reverse complement strand
TGAATCTACCATGCACAATTTCACCTCGGAGATGAGGGACAGACCTTTCTCCCTTTGTAGGGCGATTCTCTCTGTCTCTCTCTCTCTGTTTAGGAGATGAGAGTTGGAGTTCTTTATATACAATCGTTATTACAGTTTAAGAAGTAACTCAGTTCATCTAAACGACTTTCGGCTAACGGCGTTATGTTACGTAAGCTAACGGCGTCATGGGAGGTTTTGTCTACTTGCGTCGTCCAAAGATAATAGGGGTTTATCCATTTAGCGGCGCTAAAAGAAAAAAGAAAGTAACGCACGCAAAATACTCGCACACTATTTTTATTTTCTTTAGCAAAGTTACAATTTAATGTCTGGATTTATTAGAAACCAAGTTTTCTGCTATTTGATGTTTCTACAGTGCCTTTTTTCTTTAAACACTAGTGGTATTCCGGCGCTACGCGCCGGGTTCGTATATTTTATTAGTAGTAAATTCTAAATTAATTTTATGTTTTTAGTAAATAAAATTTTTCAAATATATATATATGAAAATGCAGATATGTTGAAAGGGAATTATATTTTTTCTGTTCTCTTTGATAGTTGTTAATGATCGTAGTATATCACTTTGTTTTGAAGTTGGTTAGGTCAAAGAGAAATATCATTAGTAGTTTTCACTGATTTATTCAGTTGAACTTTAATTAGTTGATAGTCATGATAAAATTAATTTGGTTGAACTTTAAAACATAAAATAAAGTTGATGTTTGAAAAGGAAAAATATAGGACTGAACAAATAAACCAAAACTTAAAATCTGAACCGAATCTGTTGTTGATAAAAACGAATATGAACTAATCTGAACCCGACATATATACCGAATGGATAATCTTTTATGATATTTCGGGTTATGGGTTTTATTCAAACCGAACTCAAACCTATCCAAAATTTTCAAAATCTCAAAATAAACTTAAACCAACCGGTGCAAACATGATTTTGATTCCTAATCTTTATAATTTTCAAATGTATCTAAAATACACTACGATAATTTTAACATCTAAAATTATTATTTATTACATAAATAATAGACTCAAAAACTTAATGTAATATATATATGGTATCTGGTTAATAATTATTTATTACATAAATAATCATCTGAACAAACTTAATTTAATATATATATATATAGTATTTGGTTAATAGTAATATTTTTATATTCTGGCAGTTGCATTTGAAATTCGTTTATGAATAAATTTCATGCCTAAGTTTAAATAATAATTATTTTTGATGTTTCAAGACTGTCGGTGTGCCTAATTCATTTAGGTGCTGACTGGTTTTCCCGCTACCACCCGCAAACGCAGCTTTTGCGGTTGGTAGCGGCTATTTGCGTTTTGCAACAATCACTCAAACCGCTTTAAACCGCTTCAAATCGCTTTAAACCGCTTCGGATCTCATAATTTCAAAAGCTGGTTTCAGCTAGCGTTTGCGGTTGCGGGAGGGTAAAAAAATATTTTTTTCAAAAACAATATAAATACAAAAATAAAAATATTCAATAAAAATTTTAAATTAAAATTATTAAAATACTAAAATATATCTATTATATTTCAATTAATGCTATAAAATTTTAAAATATAAGTTTTTTTATAGTTTTAAAAAAATTTAAACTATAAATTTCTAAATATAACTTTGATATTTATTACAATGTTATGATTTTGGTATTTTTATAATTATAGAAAATATAAATACTATTAATTTATTAATCAAACCGCTGGTTAACCAGTCATAAGTATCCCGCAAACACACAAAGTTCTAACCGCAATACCAGTCGTACAAATCGCTTAAAACCGCTGGAAACCGCAACCACTCGCATTCGCAAACTCCCGCAACCGCAACAGCTGCGGTTAAACCAGTTAGACCCTTAATGTAAGTGTCTTTGTAGTGGATCAACTTTTTTTGCCTTTAAACACGGTCAACAAATTTGTTCGTCCAAAAGGACCAAAACATACGCAGAAACTGAATAAAAATCCATAATAATAAATTATAGAGTTATTAGTTTATAAAATTGTCATTGTTTAATAATAATCAAATAAAAAAATTTAGACCATATACAATTTGTTAGAATTATAGATACATTCCATGATGAAGCAGTTTGTTTTTATACAACTCACTCTTGTGAGGAAATGTTTTTGTTTAGATGATCTCTTGAAACCAAACCGCGGAAGTTCCCTAGGTAAACATTGTAGCTTGTCAAGAAGAAAAAGAATAAAGCATATGGTGAATGCGTACTATATAGTCATCACAAAGAGACTTGAGAAATAAATATATTTTCTGGGAACTGACCTTGATCACAAGTAGCAAAAGTAGGAGATCCAACAACTCCATTTGATACCCATCTGAAGATAAAAGGGACAGATTAGATTGAGAGGTAACAAAATAATTCATCAAAGAAATTGACTTTCAAACTTACCCCATTGAAGAATCTAAAACACCATGCTGCAAGAAAACATCTTTCCTAGCATCTTGTCTGGAAAGCCACAAGAGGGAATCAGCGATAACATCTTAATGAAACTTACAAAATGACAATAGACTATATACCTTGGTATCCTTGCTTTCCAAGAGAAGAGCATATCCATCAGATGTAACAAAACAAATAGCTTCATATGGATACATGTCAAGATTAAGCGAAGTTTAATCAAATGAAAAAGAGTCTTTAGAATCTCTAATTGTATACATGTGACACCACGAATAGATAAATCTATCGATCTGTTCAAAGTTGTGCTATTCATCATTGGAAGAGAGGATATTTATACTCATAGCTTTATTCAGTTACTTTGGGGATACGATGAGGTCATTAAATGATGGAGAGTGGGGAGAAATGGGTTAATCACATATAAGATCTGAGTAAAGGAATATCAATGAAAGGTGGAGACGTTATTGAGTGGAGAGGAGATTGACGTTGAAGTTTTGTGGAAATTTCGTCTGATAATCTACGGAGGTGAGGGTATACCTTTCCACTGGGCTTGAAATATTCTCTACAAACCCATACGCAAGTGAGAAGTCCAGAACCGACTCCGCAGAAAGTAATTCGAAAGCAGCTTTAATGATGTGCCAGGTGTCCCAAAATGCCCCATGCTTCATGATGTGGTGGAGGGCTGTGGAACCATCACAAGTCTATTTTATTATAATAGATTAGAAATGTATAGATGGAAAAGACTTGATATAGTCCGGACAAGGTAGTCCAAGTGGCAGGACGGGTCTTGGTGGCAGACACCATTCGGGTTCGATCCTCCCACGCGAAAACTACCATGTCTTGCTCTGGACACCAAAGCGGTACTTGGTTCGATCCAGCCCAGGTAAAGTCTTCTTGAATGAAGCAGACCGTTGCCTAACCGGGCTCAAGGATTGATCCGCGAAATGGAAAACCTTGGATTATAAAAAAAAAAGACTTGATATACTCCAGACAAGAATACAAAAATTAAAGTCTAGTTTAGATTTCTTTCAAAAAAAAGAGAGTCTAGTTTAAAGCATCTAAAAAAAACTCTTTTGAAGTTTCTCAAATTCTATATTTGAAATTTCAAAGTGCTTCTCTCTAAAAATAAAATTTCAAAACTAGCTTCAAAATTGTTTGTATTTTACACTATGGTCCTTATATTTATCACAACTAATATAAATTTATAAAACTTTTACAAATAACTAACACACACTATATATATAATATGGTATATCCGTAATGTTCCCAGATTATATATTAATAAAATCTTACATTAAACTATAAAAATAGAAATAGAAATAGAAATACATAATTAAATATTAAACTACTACCAAAATACCATATTATTCCATAAAATTAAATCCGTAATGTTCCCAGATTATTAGTGTTTTTGTAATATTTAAATTTCTATAATAGTTATGCATTCATAGGGGTGTCAAAATGGGTCATGACCCATGGATTGACCCAACCCAAATTGACCCATTAACCCAAATGAATTGTTTATTTTTGATTCTGTGGGTTAATGGGTTATCAGGTTAATGGGTTAACAGGTTGATGGGTTAACATTAGGGATGGCAAATAAACCGCAGTCCGCGGGTCTGGCCCGTACAAGACTCATGCGGGGCGGGTTTGGGGATAGAAATTTAGGCCCATTTGGTAGCGGATCTCGCGGGTTTTCGTCTCATGCGGGCTGGGCCTTTGCGGTTTGGGCTAATGCGGGTCTTGCGGGTAGAAAATGCCCGCCCCATTTCATGTATTAGTTATGATAAGTAGAATGAGTAAAAATTTCAATATATATAGGCAAAGGTGCAACCCACGCCCTATTAGTGTTCTGTATTAGAGCACTCATGCTTTTATATAATAAGAAGAAAACATTCTTCAGTCTTCGGCGTTGCTGTCTCTTTCTTTGCTTTCTACAACGGCTCTGCAAACAATTGAAGAAGATAAACATATATTTCATTTTTATTTACATGATCCGACTACAACAATGAGTTTAAATTCAGGAGGAAGATAATTTTTGTGAGCTTTTACCCTTTCCTTTTGTATTGCTATATTACCAGAAAAAAGTACACATGGTTTTGCTACATCAAAATATTACATGGATTTGTATGAACACTTTACAACGAATGTTTTAAATAACTAGGGCTCCAAGGTATTGTTTTAAAGAATGCTTGTCACCAAAGAGACCCATGATATTCTGCTTCCCAAGTAACAACCAACAATTTCAAATCAATTTGCAGGTTTGAGCTATTCATGTGATGACCCGCGGGCTTACCCGCTAGGGTCCGTGCAACTTACGGGGCGGGTTTGGTCACAGATTTCAAAACCGCAGGTATAGGCGGGCCGACCCGCAGAGATCCGTCGGAGATGAAGACCGCGGCGGGGCGGGCACGAGCGGGGCGGGTGGTACCAACATGTTAAATAGGTCTATTGGGTTGGATCAAATTTGACTCATTTAATTTAATTAAATTTAAAAAAAATGCTGTGATTAAAAAAAATTCACGCTAAAATCCCAAAACAGCAAAAATGTATTTTCATGCCAAAATCACAAAAACGTGTTTTCATGCCAAAACCATAAAACACATTTTCCGCAAAAACTGCAAAAATGAGTTTTCCCGTCAAAATCGAGAAATCTCGTTTTCCCGGCAAAATCGAAAAATCTCGTTTTTCTGCAAAAATCGAGAAATTTCGTTTTCCCGCCAAAATTAAAAAAATATCATTTTCTCGCCAAAATTGAGAAATCTTGTTTTCTCGCCAAAAAGCAAAAATGCATTTTCCCGCCAAAACCGAAAAATTTTGTCTCCTTGCCGAAACTGAAAAACTTATTTTTCCGCTAAAACCGAAAAATCTCGTTTTCCCGCCAAAACCGCAAAAACATGTTTTCCCGCCAAAACCATAAAATCTTGTTTTCCTGATGAAACTGAAAAACATATTTTTCCGCTAAAACCGCAAAAACATGTTTTCCCGCCAAAACCGCAAAAACATGTTTTCCCGCTAAAACCAAAAAAATCTTGTTTTTCTGCCGAAACTGAAAAATGTTATTCCGCTAAAACCGAAAAATCTCGTTTTTTCGCCAAAATCGCAAAGCGCGTTTTCCCGCCAAAACCGAAAATTTCCCCGCCAAAATCGTAAAACCTGTTTTCTCGTTAAAACCGAAAATTATGTTTTCCCACCAAAATCGAAAAATCTCATTTTTGCCAAAACCGAAAATCTTGTTATTTTGCGAAAATTAAAAATTTCAGTTTTCCAATTAACCAAAAAAATTCATATACATTACAAATAATAAAGATGTTAGGTTGATGGGTCAACCATTAACCCATCTGACTCTCTTAATTTAATGGATCATGGGTCAATCCAACCCATTTATTAAATGAGTTGGGTTGACCCATGACCCATTAACAGTCAATCCATTTGGGTTATGGGTTGGATTTATCCATTTGACCTATTTTGACACTCCTATGCATTCATGCACCTTCTCAAAAGTTTTTTATTAAGTTTTTTGTAATATTTTTGTTGTCTAATTTTACTTTTAAAATAATATAAAGCTTGTTTTTTTTTAAATTATGTGTAAAGCTTAAATTTGAAGATTAATGAGATATGAATTATTTTAAAGATTAAAATGAAAAATAAGAAAATATTTAAGAATAAATAAGATGTGTAATTGCAAAGACTAAAATGCAAATAAAAAAAAATGAAACTTCAACTTTGAAGTTTTAAGTAGTGACACTTCGTGTTTCAATTTTGAAGTTTCACTGCTCAAACTTAAAATTTGAAGTTCTGGAATTTTTTTTGGCAAACAAAAAATTTCATATTTAAAATTATAGAATATCTTTTAGAAATGCTCGTAAACTTGTCAAAAAAAAAAACTCACCAGTCTAAACTAGACTTTGTTTTTTGTTTTTTGTTTTTTGTCGGCAACTAGACTTTGTTTTATTATTTCAAATTGTTTATTTATATTTATTTTTGGTGATCCCGATTTGGATCCTTTGATATTATTGCTTGATTTATTGGCCACAGTGGTCACTGGTCAGTGGCTGACCTCCGTGTCCTTCCAAGCCTGTAAAAGTGCTCACATTATCTTCTAGTCTGTAATCTCTGCAATCTCAGACTTCTTTTGAATTATGGATCAAATCTAAATTACTATTCTAAATTTCTAATAATAATAATTAATAATTGGGAGGTCCCATATATACTTGAATGGGTTAATTGATAAGTAATATTACACTTCATTTTTTGAGAAAGGTAATATTATACTTTCCCCTAGCTGAATGGAAAGGTATACAGCAAAGTTTCTCAAAAAGGAAATTTTGAGTATTTTTGAAAACAATAAAAGGAAAGAAGAAAAGAAACCAAGCTATTTTATCTAAAACTAGCACAAGACGAGTACTCACTGTTTTATATTTATTTGATAATTGACTTACCTTATACGATTAATAAAATTTTCAATTCATATTTGACTTGTTAAAAATAATAACAAAACTTTTAGTACTTACTATAAAAATGTTTTCCTCAGTTCGGAAATCAATTATGTACCACGAACGCAAAACATAGAGATGGATAATCTGACACGAAGTGAAAGGAAACAGTCGTCTTTCATTGTTTGCATGGATGCATAACGACCAATATAGTTTAACAAGTTAATTTGGCTATGTATTTAAGTTGATGACAAAAAAAATGAATGCTTATTACAACTAATACTCTGATTTATGACGAAGAGTACTTAGAAAATCAAAATGGATACGAAAAAAATAGTAAGTATAAAAAGAGTAATGAGTTTTTATCCAATCTTAAAAGCAAGCAAAAGAAAAAAAATAAATATTTTTAGTAATTGACAAGTGTGAAATAAATCATGTAACAAATAGCATGTAACTGAGCACGAACCATGTACCAAAAATTACAATTATATTTGATATTTGATTTATTTTAAAGGGAGTTTTGCAAATATGACCTCAAACTTAAAGTAAACTTTAAAACTAACTTTTGATTTTTTTTGAAAATTGTGTTTCACCTATTCATCACAGAAGTTCAAAATATTCACGAAAATGTCATTGATTTTTTTTAATATTTTTTTCGAAAAATACATTTTTACTCTCACAATCTCATCTTCTTCACTTATTTACAAGATTATCACTACCATCAATATACCAACCACCATAAACAACCACTTTCAAGCTCTTAATTCTCAAAAATCGATTAAACACTTCTTTTTTTGATTAAACATTCCTTCTTTCTTCAATTCTATCAACTAAAAACAACTTCTCTTTCAATTTCTCTCCATATTCATCCATAAAAACCATAGATTTTGATTCTAAAATTTATATGGTTCATTGAGCAATTGAAATTCACGATTCTCGTTGGGTCTCTTTCTTTTGAGATTCTGGGTGCTTGGAGAAGACTTCTGGGAACTAAGGAAGTAATATTAGTGGTTGAAACTATGAAATCGAGTTTTTCTCAGCTCTGTTCGTCCAGACGATTTCCGTGGAAGTCCTCTGGATCTAGAAGTTCGTCTGGTCAAATCAGAGGTTAGTTTTGCAATTGACTTTTAAAATGTGTTTTGTTGGACGACTTCCAAGGAAGTCGTCCGACTTTCTTTGTTAAAAATAAAATTCCAGATGACGTACGTGGAAGTCGTCTAAGATCAACATGTTAGTTTTGCGTTTGACCGAAATGTGTCAGAAATTTGACTTTTTCCAGACGACTTCCACGGAAGTCGTCTGCGAGAAAACTAAAAAAAATCAATATTTTATTATACTTAGACGACTTCCAAGGTTAGTTTTGGAGCTGGAATAACAAAACAAAAAAAAACCTTTTTTTTTCTAGACGATTTATGTGGAAGTCGTCTGCGAAAAAACTAAAAAATCAATATTTTATTATACTTAGACGACTTCCAAGGTTAGTTTTGGAGTTGGAATAACAAAACAAAAAAAAACATTTTTTTTTTCTAGACGATTTATGTAGAAGTCGTTTGGTCGACGATTTCCACGGAAGTCGTCCAAGATTTTATTCCGAGATTATGGTCAAACCTTGATTATGGTCATCTGGTCGACGACTTCCACAAAAGTCATCCACAAAAAAAGGTTTTTTTTGTTTTGATATTCCAACTCGAGACGATTTCCGTGGAAGTCTTCTGGGAAAAGTCAAATTTCTGACACATTTCGGTCAAACGCAAAACTAACATGTTTGTCTCAGACGACTTCCACGGAAGTCGCCAAAAGTCGTCTGGACGGACGACTTCGATTATTTTTAACAAAGAACGACTTCCAGAGAAGTCGTATGGACGGCGTCTTTGCAAAAATTCAATAACAAAAATGACCTAAATGGCGACCTCTCTGGACGTCACCCAGAAGACTTCCGTAGATGTCGTCTGAGAGAATGTTTAATAAACTTGTATTTTCTCTAAAATCATAAAGACTTTTTAACATTTTCTTGTTAATTCATGTATATTAGACTATATTAGGGCTATTGAATGAAATTTTTAACTTTATTGATGATAATTTTGAGGTTGCCAACATTCATGTTAATTAAAGTTTCTAGCTAACGTAGAAGACTTACAGGGAAGTCGTCTGAGAAAAGTCATACATGTTCAATGTTTGCTAATGTGTATTTTTTTTTCTGTTGCAAATGAGGTGTAAGTTACATGCATTGTATGGGGAATGATTGTTGCAAGATGGATGTTGGAATTTTGTGGTTGATCAAAAAAAACTTCAAGATATGTAAAACTTATATTTTCAATACAAACTTGTAAAAAATGTGATATGCTTTGACTAGTTACTATTGTTTGGTTTCATCTTTTAAGTATTATTTTTATGAGTTGGAAGAAAGGTTAAAATGCTTCTTTAAATGTTGTATCAATATTTGACTACCAACATTCTTTATTAAGATGAGAAAAAGATATTTAGACTTTATTATTGCATTTGGGAAATCGAAAGATAAGATAAAAACTATTGAAATAATTAATTTCTTTGATTTTTAGCACATATATTACATCTTAGAAAATAATTTTACTGATTATACAAAAAAAATTACAACTAAATGAGAAAACAAGTTTGGACTCCACTTTATATGAAAGAAGACTTAGTCAGCAGACTTCCAGAACGCCCATACGACTTTCAGGAAGTCCAGACGACTTCCAAGAAGTCGAGACGAATTCCAGAAAGTCGAGATGACTTCTAAGTAAGTCGTCTAGATGACTTCTAAGTAAGTCGTCTAGATGACTTCCAGGTAAGTCATCCCAGAAGTCTTCCAAATATAGATCTGGAAAACCTGCATATCCAAAAACGTTCAAATGGATTAAAATAGAGAAAATGAGTGGAAGATTAGACAAATTTACCTTTATAAAACACACAAAAATACATATCTAAAATTAATAGATCTACCTTTAAATAAGTGGAAAGTGAGAACCATGTGATAAAAAATCTACAAAAAAAGATAAATTAGTGAGAAAGACATGAAAAAAACGGAAAAATTCATCTAAAATTTGGTGTATTGAAGTCAAAGAAACTAGAGTGAGTTTGAAGAGTTTTAATTTGGGAAAAATATTAGAACTTTATACAACATTAGGTGACCAAATAAAGAAAAATCAGACATAAAAACATACCAATATGCTCAGATCTGATATTAAAAAGAGAGACATGAGAGAAGACTCTGTCAGACGACTTCCAGGAAGTCCAGACGACGTCTAGGTAAGTCGTCTAGACGGCTTCCAGGTAAGTCGTCCCAAAAGTCTTCCAAATCCAGATCTGAAAAATCTGCATATCCAAAAACGTTAAAATGGTTTAAAATAGACAAAATGAGTGAAAGATTAGACTAATCTGCATTTATAGAACACACAAAAATACATATCCAAAATTAATAGATTTACCTTTAAATGAGTGGAATGTGAGAACCATGTGATAAAAAACTGCAAAAAATAAAAATAAACTAATGAAAAAGACATGAGACAAAACAGAAAAATTCATCTAAAATTTGGTGTATTGGAGTCAAGGAGATTAGAGTAGGTTTGAAGAGTTTTAGTTTAGGAAAAATATAAGAACTTTATACAACATGAGGTGACCAAATAAAGAAAAATCAGACACAAAAACTTACCAAAATACTCAGATATGTTATTAAAAGGAGAGACATGCGAGAAGACTTCGTCAGACGACTTCCAGGAAGTGCAGACGACTTCGAGGATGTCCAGACGACTTCTAAGTAAGTCGTCCAGACGACTTCCAGGTAATTCATCCAAGCAATCTTCCAAATCCAAATCAGAAAAACCTGCATATCTAAATCCAGATCTGAAAAACTTGCATATCCAAATCCAAATCTGAAAAAACCTGCATATCCATAAACGTTCATATGGTTTAGAACAGAGAAAATAAGTGGAAGATAAGATAAATCAATCTTTATAAAACACACAAAAATACATTTCTAAATTTTGTAGATTTACCTTTCAATAAGTGGAATATGAAAAATATGTGATGAAAAATCTGCAAAAGCAAGATAAATTAGTGAAAAAAATATGAGGCAAAAACAATAAATTGATATAAATCTTGGTGTTTATAAGTTCAAAAAGACTAGAGAGAGGTTAGAGAGTTTTAGAATGATGAACATTACATTTTTGTTGCAGCCATTTGAGAGGAGTAGAGAGAATGTGTAAAATTTTCTTTATATATGGAGACACAAAATCCAGTTAGGTTAAATATTTTCTATTCAGGCGAGTTTGGACGACTTTAGACGACTTAAATGTAAGTCGCCCAGAAGACTTTAATATATTTAGCGAGAAACTAAAATACTTTTAGCGGGAAACTAAAATAGAAGACTTCCTAGACGACTTACAAGTCGTCCAAGTAAGTCGTCTGGTTTAAAATATTTAAGCGGGAAAATAAAGTTGTCTTAAGTCATCTAAAGTTATCCAACTTTAACAATTCAACAGACGGCTTAATTTTAAGTCGTCTAGACCCTAAACACAGTTCCTAAACTAATTTTACTAACTAAACACTTCAAAAAAATCAAATTAAACTTCAAAAGTGTTTACTCTACACTGAAACAAGCACGAATAGGTAAAAATTTACATTTTCAAAAAATCATTCAAGCTTTCCAAAATCTAACCCTAACAAAACATACAATACTACTACATATATTCTCAAACCCTAAAACCAAAGAATATCATGATTAACCACTTTCACTCTTCTATGTTGAAAACTATTTAAATTGATTATTTTTTTAATTTACATCACTTACAAATGTTTATAATTACATTATTTTAATTTTTTACTAGTCAAGATATTTTTTAAAAATATTTTTAATTATTTTTAAGATCAACACTCCATACGACTTCTATGGACGACTTCCAAAATCTCAGACGACACAGACGACTTAATAGGTTATATTCGTAAAAATAGATTCGATTTTTTTGTTTGATCATAAGGAGCTGGCTGTAATTTCACATGGTCTTTAGGTTAGTTTTCTATTTGATTCAATTTGAAGTTTAATTTTGAGGTTAAAATCAAGTTATGGGTCATATTTTATAAATTCCCTTATTTTTGAAGTAATAAAATTTATCAATTTTTTTTACTTACTTTGACAATGCCAAATATTTAAATTTTGGAGATGGTATGAGTCAAGTAGTAAGTTAAAGCCGAATAACGATCATCATCCGGCCCTATTTTTATCAACCACTCACGTGACCAATGAATTTTAGTTTTAACATAGTGACAGATTTAGCTGGTGTGCAAAAAAGTCAATTAGTTTTAGAGTTTAGCTAGCAAAATGATATAATTAGATTCTATTTAGTTGGGGTATCAATTAGGCTTCGGTTCAATTCTATTTAGATTTTGAATTTTTGAGATTAAAATTTTCAGATATATAGTAATAAATTTTGATTTAGACTTGGTTCAGTTTTTGATGGGTTCGATGAAGATTCAAATAACATATTTAAACTATTTTTAAAAAATATATATTTAAATATAAAAATGATAATGTATAACATATAAATTTAAATACTATATGTCAAAATACTCAAAGTTAACATAAATTTTAGCTTAGTTTGAATATTTATAGGGAGAATCAATAGATATTTCAAATACTTTACGATGTTTTAATTATTGTAGTTAATTTAAATATTTAGTTTATGCATACAGTTTTAAATTTTGAAAAATTTCAAAATATCTTATATATTTGGATAATTTAGGATATTAAATTTTAAAACAATTAATATATTTTAGTATATAAATTTGATTCATAAATTTTCGGATATTCAAAAATATTTTGGTTCCAAAAACCTACTTCTAAATTAGCTTTCAACAACGTTTGGTTCTAGATTTTTAGATATCAGAACTTTGAATCCGTTTGGATCTTTAATCAGTTTCGGTTTGAATTCAGTACTATTTTTCTGGATCGAATTTGGTTTGAATTTTCGACTTCAGATTTTTCTGTCCAGCTATATATGCAACGCCTTATTTTCAATAATTTAATAAACATAACAATACGTTCGTATAACTTTGTATAGTCATGCGTATGCACATCTTTTAGTATATTATTGTTTATACGCGTGGTGGCAAAGCTTGCTACAATCATGATCGTAACAAGATAGCCATACAATCTAACATTAGCTAAAGTTTTAAAATAAAAACAAATACGGCCCGGCGGTGGCATATATATACCTTTTTTTTGATCAATGATGGCATATATACACTTTCTCTCCTTTTTTAATACCTCTAAATACATTTCTAGTGTTTCACATAATATATTCTTTATGACCAATTAAAAACTGACACTTGGCAGAGCTTAAAAAAATCAATCGATTAAACTCCTTTTTTTGTTCTCTATTTTCCTGCAACGCTAACTACTTAAATTCCATTTTTTAAGAATCTTCATCCCACGTTTCATTTTCTTCTTCACCATCTAACTGTCTTTTTCTTTTATATAAACTGCAATAAGTTATTCATTATCAAGTTTCACAGATGGTGGTTCTCCAAGTTCTTAAACATCAAAATACTGCAGAACTTCTCAATCTTTTTATTGTTATTTATTTTTGTCTATATCTCACAGATTCTCCATATATCTTTTTTGAAAAAAAATCTTTATAGAAATTAACCGAATACCACTGTATTTTTCCTTTGCTTCAAACATCTTTTTGTGACAGTTGTAATATTCTTTCACAGGGATATCAAGTTTCTCACTGTTATATCAGCAACAAGGTAAATTATTTTTTTACTCCTTTTATCTAGCTATAAATTGATTTTCATATCTTCTTTTTGACTTATTGACAACGAAAAAAATGTATTTGAAATCAATTAACTAGATATTGTTTCTATGCTCTCTTCTTAACGGATTTCAAGAATCATCAACAAAACTTGAAGCACTATTAAACGTGGCTAGAGACATTGCTAACAAAGAAGAAAAGGATTCAGTAAGCACCTTGAAAACTATTAATCAGTTTGTATCATAAACTGAGGTAACAATAAGCATGCACTTCCATTCTATTTTAAACATATTGTCGACTTTGCAAATTCATTGTTTTCAATATTTATAGGAAGTTCCATACGAGTGATGATTTTGACAATTGTTTGCAAAAAGAAGGTGGGTGAAAGTTAACATCAACAAAAAAACGGTATTGAGTGAACTATGTTTTATATTATTTTGTATTGATAGAAATGTTGAGTACTTGGAAACACTAAAAGTAGAAATATCTGATTTTAAACATATAAATTATTGCAAATAATATAATTAAAGAAAATAAAAGTATATTCACGTTTAAGGGTGAATGTTATGTAAAATTAACATTTTATATAAATTTATCTATTTATTTATAAAAAAAGAGAACACAATATTTTTTTTTCTAATATAGAGTATAATAATTTTGATCCGTGCTATGTAAAATTAACATCTTATATAAATTTATCTATTTATTTATACAAAAAAGAGAACACAATATTTTTTTCTAATAGTACAATAATTTTGATACGTGCTTAGCACGGGAGTATAACTAGTATTAAGATAAAATGCTAAAATAAACTGTAAAGGGAGAAACTATAAGAGCTACATTTATGTGCAGTGAATGTTTTGGTTAGAAGTCCAGATGGATCACAAGTTGATAATTTTCAAGTATGTTATACGGGAAAAACTATGTATTCAGTATGAAAATTGATAAGTTTCTTGGGCTTCTACTTAAAACCAATTGGCAATTAGTGGATTGGTCCAAGTCCCTTATATATTATTAATGTCCCATTCATATTTCCGATGTGGGATCTTCTCTCCAATATCCTCCCTCGAGATAATGGTGGGTCTAACCATTAATCTCGCAGAATCCATCATACCCCTCCGAAATCATACCCCTCCGAAATCATGCTTTTATCTTCTAGCGATTTCGGAGAACTGAACCTTCTATGAGCCATCTGCTAATGGATTGATCAGGCCACTGGCCGGGCCGAATTAAAGGGTCAGGGTATTGGGCCAGATCTGATACCATGTTAAGTTTCAGGATTGGGCTTCCACTTAAAACCAATTGGCAATTAGTGGATTGGTTCAAGTCCATTATATATTATTAATGTCTCATTCATATTTCCGATGTGGGATCTTCTCTCCAATAAAAATACATGATAATTATGAACTCTCGTATATACTAGATGTAACCGTTATGTATGTGATTCTTTCTTTTCTTGAAAATGTGTTGTTATATACATAACTAATGGTTGGCCCGCCCTACGGACGGGTGAGTTTACACTAAAACTATAACATGATTGATTTACACATTTAAACCGAAGATATCATAATGAATTTAAGTTTTGATGATTCAATTAGAAACCAAAAAAAAATCTCAATATTAATAAATACGTTTAAAGATACGGTGGACGTCTAAGATTAAGCTTAGGCTTTGATATTCAAAAGAAGATAAAGAGGAGACAATAAAAAAAATGTTCTCGTAGATTGAGATATGGATAAAGAATGAGAGATTCAGAAGAAGATGAAGTGAAAAGAGAAAAGTCTCCTTTATATTAATCGAACATTAATTTTTAAGATGTTTTGTATCCTCTCTCTATATTTTGACATTGAGTCGTCACCATCTATGTATTTCGTTTACTTTTTAGTCATTTTTGATGTTGCTTTATTTTTGTTAGCTTACAGTCGATAATCCCTACTCAGTTTGGTTTTCAAAATCTGATTTTTGATCATCTTTCTTCTATTTCTCTTTCATAGTTTGAGGATGGCTTCACGGTTTGCTGATTTTGTTTCATCTACCTTTCCATATATTCTGTCATTTCATTGCAGTTTTCATCATTGTTCGAGTCTCTAGTGTCTCTCTATTTTTTGCCAAATTTGCGACTCGAGGTTTAGATAGTTTTTCTTCTGTGTATGCTTTGTAGATTTATAAGTGTGCAAAGTTAGTTTCTTGGAATTTTGGTCTCTTCTATCTAGAGTTTTGTAGTTATCCGTTGGTATGAGCGCCTTTTTGTGTTTGTTTAGTTTGTGAGGTGTTTCTTACCTCTTAAGTGGTGGTTGTGCTTATGGTGTATTAAGTATTTGTTTTTTTTTTTCGTGGCAATTTTTGTCTTCGATTGAATATTCTTGCTCTAACACGCGTTCTTGGTTCTTTGTGTTAGTCCTTGATCGCGTTTCTTTGTATTCGAGAGATGCTTTGTCTCAGAGTTTATCTTTCTACTCTTTTTTGACATTTCTTTGTTATAGCCAAAATATTTTATGATAAAGTGATCTAAGTTAGTTTTTGTTCTTGATCTCGTTTCAGCTCTAATTAAACTTTTACTTAGTTAGTGTGTCTTTGGCAATATTAATATAAATATATAATATTATGTTTCGATTATGAGTTGTGTTCTAGTTTATTTTTCTTAGTTTGGTCAATATTAATATAAATATATAATTTGTGAATAAAATAATATAAAATAGTAAAAATAATAAAATAATGAAAGTTTAATTGTGAATAAATAAAAAAAATAAAAAATATATTTATATTATTTTATTTATTTTTATTCATTTGTAGTTTGGTAATCAATAAAATGGATAATCAAACTTTAAAAATAGTTAGTATGGAAAAAATAGATAATGCACAATTAGAAATAGGTGAATCAAATTGTAGTAATATAAAAGAAAAAAAAATCTAAAATATAAAAAAATAAAAAAGGGACACATGTCAACAAACTCTCCTTTCACATGTCATAAGAAGAGAGAAAAATCTTTTATATATATATATATATATATAGATGTCATATACAGTTGTATTTATAAGAATAGTCATGCATAAGTAAATAGACTTAATAAATAATAGGGGGTATGGCTTTATAAAATAATACAATGAATATTAAAGTGTTGGGTCACAAGAAGAATAGTATATATATAGAATAGGGAAATCGGAAAATTAAAGAACACTTTCACATGCTCTCCACCTTGCCTCGTGAGTTGTTAGGTTATCTCTAAACACGCTTTCTCCATTCCTAACCTATATTAGGCCCATACATTTATTTACAAATAGTGACTAAAATGTATTGAATAATCACTAGCTAAATGTGCAGATTCTCTAGAATGAACTTAACAAAAAGTTTATTATTATTGTTTACCATGATTGTAGTGGCTATGAGTACTGTTGTTCGCGTGTCCGGTTAGTGTCAGAAGATCGTCATTAACAGTTTATGTCCATTGTGTTTTTAGGCTAAGAATGATAATACACTTATGCAGACCACACTTTCATCGCAAATAAAAAGAAGAAATGATGACCGCATCAATACAAGTGACTGAGGGGGGGATTAGGTGCGACGTTGGTTTCGTGGAAGAGATGAGGCCACGCGAGCCGGTGGGTCGACTCACGTGCCAAAAACTATTAAAAACATCAAGAGTCGGCGGGAGTGAAGATAATGGCAAGGGCACTTTGGTTATACGCATCACTCCTAGGTCCGTTTAAGATAGACAAACTAATGAAAGTTAATTCCAAGTGTAGTGTCAAAAGTAACGGCCAATGTATATGTAGCCTCTTTTTTAATATGAGCGAGATATCCGTTAAAGTTCATTGTTGCCCCTTGAGGCAGCTGATCCGTGACGGTAGAGGTTAGGCAACATAAGAATAGCTAGAGATCTTGACAAACGAGCAAGGATATTAGTTTGAGATAAACTGGCTAATCCTGGATGTCTTTGGTCACAATCCGTCTGAATTACGATTTTCTTTTCCATGACACAATGCTAGGACACAGTATTGCCCAAATTCGAGCTAGAAATTCTGAATGTACAGGCGGTGAAAATCTTGTAGATTCTGTAAGACCAACAAAATAAGATTGAAGCTTTTACTTTGACAAATTATATTACAAAACAAAAAGTTAGACCCAAATACTATTTTAAATAACAAATTACTTAAACAATAATGTTGATATGAATTGGTGAACTGGTACAAGACGGCGATTCATCATAATCCATCTATTTATAAATATCGGTTTTTGTAAATAATGACCACAATTAACAGAAATAGATCCTTTCTTACATGTTGGATAAATTCATAAATCTAAGTCTAAGGCTTTAAATGGCTTTAGTTTTCCTTAACGTAGTTGCAACCCTATAAAATCCTATAATTGATTACTGGTCGATCGATGTACTAATTCACTTACTTTTCTTAATTATTAATTAATTCTAGATAAACTAATTGAAAATGATTCCATCTCATCCCAGCAGCCAGCAGGTTCATGTACACACAAATACTTGATATAAATTATCAATAATAATAAGATATTTAAAACAAGGGGAAATATTACTAGGAACTTTAGCAAATTCATCCCCTCCAATTTTGGAATATAATAAAAACAAGATTAACATTGATAATAATTAGAGATGCGAGAAAGTCGATCATATTTTAGAGAAACAAAGTCAAACTCACATAAGGTTTGATTGTATAACTGATAATTAAGATAATATATATGTCTGCATTTTTTTTAAAAGTCCACTCGGTGTTTTTAAATTTTAAAAATAGAAGTCAGAAACCTAGTTTATTTTAGTATTATGCTTTGCCAGATTATAAAGTATTACAACTATGCTTAATTAAATAAATTGGTTATCGTAAAAAGTTATTTTAGATACAAAATGTATGGGACTGAGCTGGGGGTATCGCATATGTGGTTGGTTATCTGTCTTCTTTTTCTGTTCATTGACACTTTTTTATGAAGGCAATTAGTTCTCCTAATCATTGTCTGCTTTATCTTCTTCCTTACTCGTACAATTTAAGTAGTTTAGTGGTCGACGTGGTGTAAACAAATTTCTTTAAAACATGGATATTCCTTTTCTCACGAATCATCTTAGGGATCAGTTAACAAATACTATATCATCTTTTCTATTTTATTTTCTTGCGTGTCTTGTGATGAAATAACCTAGATTAGATAATTAAATGAATGATACGTCTTTAATTAATAACTACGTAAACTTACGTTTACAAAAAAAAAAAATACTACGTAAACTTAGAACAAAACTTGGATTCACTCTATGCGGTGAATTTTTATATTCACTTCAATTCTATGCATCAATTAATATACCACGTATCATTAGTTAAAAATATTTTTTTTAAAAATATGTAAAAAAACTAAAGAACGTGATCTTCATTGATTTTTTATTTTCATTCTCACAAAGAAGATACAAAAAAGATATGAAGTTTTGTTTGTCAAGTTTAAGTTTTCAATTCTATGATTTTATATCTAATTTCAACTTTATCTTCTCGGAATCAAATCAAATCACGTTCTCTTATGAGATGGATATACATTAATCTGCATCAATTTTTAAACCTCAAATTCTAAACTCAAATCGTAGATTCTAAATCCAAACCATAAACTCTAAACACAAACCTTATTTAGATGTATTAGGTTTGAGTTAAGGATTTACAGTTTATGTTTGGATTTGTAGTTTATAGTTTGAGTTTAGGGTTTACAGTTTTAATTTAGGGTATACGATTTGGATTTTGGATATTGAATTGTATTTGAAAATACAAAATTAAGATTCAAAAAGCTTGACAAATGATGTCTTTTATTTTTTTCACATGTTTTCCTTTTTTCCTTAAAAAAGTTATTTCATTTCTTAATAATTTTGAATTTTTTATTTGTTTTAGAAATATGTTAAAATCATAAAATTAATTTGCTAATTAACATGATGAACCAATAAAATTTTAATAATTTAACTGTCAAAAAAATATTTGATTAATGTTGCTTTAGTTTTTTATTTGTTGATGCTTACTTACAACTAATTTTGGTTAAAAGTATATTTTTCAAAATATGATATATATATTACAGTTGACGTAAACAATTATAGTTATAGTTATATTTAGCTTATTTTTATTAGTGCAGTATATATATATATATATATATATATATATGAGGTATTAATATATTTTCATAACTTTGCCAAAAATATCTATTTCTAAAGAAAAATTACATGAATGATGATATATAAATTAATAGTCATTGCCATGGTTAAAGTATCTTACCAAAAATATAAATTCTATAAGGAAAATTAAATATGTCACAATTAAATATATGATGTCATATTTTTTATAAGTTATATCATTTTTTATTGTTGAAAATAAATGTAGTGACAATATGTGTTAAAATCGCTTCACGGTAATGTATTGGAATGTGACTGAGACGTGGCAGTTTATTGACGTAAGTTACACCGTATCACGTGATACGCAAACTTTTAATTGCCTACCTCACTTCGCTCTATCACGTGGCCAACTCAACCAGGCGCTATTATTGCGGGTCCTACCTCATGTTTTACAATATTCCTTTTTTCAATTTTACGTATTAATTAATAAAAAACTATGAACATAACAAGATCACAATATTCTCTTTAATAATAAGCGTATATTATTTAAATTTACATTAACATTTTAAATTATTGTATTTTTTTCATAATTTATAGGCCACAAAATAATTCACTCTAAACTATGTATAATATCTAGTCTGATCCACAGGATAAGCCCACATAAACAACTGATTAAATACAAAGCTTATTTTAAAAATTTTACATTACAAAGTTAAATTATTTATAATGTATAGACGAATTTTGATACTTCTGAACTTTGGAATGCCTATTTTAACAATAGTTTATCGTTCTCAAAAAAGAAACAATAGTTTATTCGGTTGTGCTTAGGACCAACCTTGAACAATACATTAAGTCACTACCGAAGTTACTGACTTTTTTGATAAAGTTAACTTAGGGGACATATAAACCGGTAAACACAAAAGTCAGGGCACGTGAGGAGAGAAGCGCCGGTCATGTGTGCCCATTCCCTGCCGTTAGTTAATGTGTCACAATAAATGTCGTCTAGCAGTGCGCTGGCACCAACAGAGTTTGTGGTTTACAGTGACATATGGAGAATGGTCGCTCTCTAATTCTATTGTAATTCAGTTTGGTATCATAACCCGAATAAGGTGGAAACCAAAATTAAAACCTAGACTATGATGTATAGTGGTCCACTCTTTAGTCCCCCGATTCGACTTGACTGTTTGGTAAGAACCACTGTACCTCTGCTTCTCTATTCTCATCTTTGATTCGTTCAAGTTCAACTCTTTGTTTTTTTTTTGTTCTGTCATGTTTTGATTTTCCCTGCTTCATTTTTTATATTATGTGAGACTTTTCTGGAATCTCATCTATCCTTCCTTGGTCTCTTTTTTTCTTTATAAGTTCTCTAGATTCATCCGGTCGGTCTCGTGAGAAACGCATTTAGTGCTATAAAGTAGACTGCATAACAAATTATCTGATCTAAATTCGGAATACCTTTAATTAATGTCAGAAGATAAATCGATCATTTTTTATGATTCACCATGTAAATCACTTGGATTTTGGCCCAAATCCAAACTAACCAAATAATGATAATTTAATTCCCAAAGAAACTTAAGACTAATATAGGCCAGAGTCCAAATCTAAACTTGCCAAATAACGGTAATTTAATTTCGAAGAAAACCCAAAACTAATGTAGGTATACATAAAACTCCAAGAGATTGCCACTACACTACCATCACTTGATTGTCTTATATTTTTCTAGAATCATTTATCTCTCTGGTTTTCGAAATAATAATATTCAATGTCTATAACCAAATTTATTCCATTTTTGTTCAACTTTCCCTTATAGTAAAATAAAGTGTTTGGCACAAAGTTACAAGTATAAATTTGTAAGTGAATTCTCTCCACCGTGCGTTCCCCGAAACCCGAACATTTGGTTATATGGCCACATTCCCACTATTGGCCATACATCTTCAAGAGGCCCATTTCATATAGCCCGGTCATTCTTTATCCCTCGTTCATGATTCAGATCATATAGCTATTATCTTACTCTAAAATTCTAAGTATACAGTCAACTCCCTATATGTATCAGCCTTCATTTTCATACATGATTCGGCACTAATCTAAATTCAAAATAGATTATCCGTTTTCCCTGTTCTTAATCAGTTCACGTACTTCTTTTATATGTATATACAGGCTATCCCATTTTGTTTGGTTAAAAAGGTCTCTTCGGCTAAATGCCTAAATCTAACTACCAGA
>OVBX01002093.1:0-21961 GCA_900406325.1 Erucastrum elatum | reverse complement strand
CTTTTAAGTTTTTAGCGCGACTTTTAAATTCTGCAGCAGATAAACTTGCAAAAGCTACTCTCTGTAATGCCACTCTCCCTCTTACCTAGTTTTGGGTTTGAGTTTTAATTTTAATCGAATGGAGTGTTCAAAAAAAAAAGATATATTTGCTGTTGTTTCGTAGATGTCTTTTCTATTTGTAAAGCTCTATATTTCTTTTTACCACATATTATTATAAAATAAAAGCAATTTGAATACATATTTTATTTTTGTGTGCAATTATTGAATACAGAACAAAACTTGAAAGCTTAAAATCGTCGATGCGAAAAGGATATCACCGGCCCAATTTATACGAAACTATAATTACAGGATCGTTGCGTGTAAATTAAAATTCTCTTTGTAGATCATCTAAAGCTTCACCTAAGATAGTAGAAGTAGTTCCCAAATGTTGACTCTGTTTTGGTGAGAACAGAACATGACAGTTTTCCCTGTGCATCGTTCATCCCACAAAGAGTATGCACACTTTTTTTTTAACGGAGAGTAAGCACACTCGGTTTTTAAAATCACAAACAAGCCAATCAAAAATGTTTTCTTTTTGTTTTGTTAAAACCAAGTTTTGTTGTTGTTGTGTGGGGAAAAGCTTAACTACACACAAAGTTCACATGTTCTTGTTTTCCCGTATTAGTGACTTTCAAGCTGCCATTTTCAAGCCTAAACTTTTATCGTTCCACCCAAGGAAGAGGACTGTAACTGAAAGCATTTGAAGATAAGATAGATTTGTGCTCTAAAGAGCTTATTGAAAGACTAATAGCTCATAGAGCTTTACTGAATGAAAGAGACAGACTTGAGATTGTCACTAAGAAGAAAATATATTTCGGAGATAAGATTACATAAACGTGAAAGGGCAGGCTGCACTATGCAGCCAAAGTTCTTACACAAGAGCTCATAAGGGCATGTGCATCAAGGGATGATAGCACAGGTTCACACGTTTATCAAAACAGAAAAATAGTAAAATAATCACTTCTCCACAAACTCGTTTCATCGCGTCTCTTGCGGATGAACCCGCTTCACCACTTTTACGCAGGTCCTACGCCACGTGGCGGCCCGCTATTGGTCACTTTTATATATATATATATATTTTTAGAAAAATCAAAAAGAAAAAGTTAAAAAAAATAATAAAAAATTAAAATATCAACTTCTCCTCCCGCATCACTGATGGGGGTGTCCTAACAGCATATATGTAAGAGTCTAGACTGCTAAAAAACCCTAGTCACATGAGCTTAGGTAAAAAATCTCATCAAAAATTCACATCAAATATAATGTAAATTACATATTTAAAATGTTTACGATAATATTAGAATTATGCAATTATAAATGAAAAGTTACCCTAATACCGTCCGGTGGATTATTAAATGGAGTGTCATTTTATGTACTACTATAATGAACGTGGTCAGGCGTTGCTTCCCAGTTCCGCTGACATACTAGTATTTTAGAGCAACTTCATTGGTTAGTCCTTATAAGGACTCCTTAGCATTAAATTTAAAGCAAATAAAGTGATTAGATAAGTTAAGGATTTTGGTTTGTAGAAATTAATTTTGCTGATCCAATGGGAGAACTTTATAAGGGTTTTTAAACATTTTTTTAAAAAAAGTAGAATGATTTTAAATAAAAAAGTACATAAAAAAGTTTTAATAAAAATGACATTGCAACTCCCACACCACACCAATCCTTACACAATCATCAAAAAAAAACATATCAAAATTTTGACAAAACAGAGCAAAATGTATAATTTCTGATGCTAATCAATTATGAAAACATGTTTGAGCCATTGTATAATTTTTTATGTGATCCGATTTACTCATATTAAAACCTTTGTAAAAGAGTCAGTTCACATTCATCAATCTCAATTACGTAAACACGGATCAAACACACAGGAGATTCTAAAACATTAACCTGATCTAAAACACACTTCAAAAATATTTAAATTTCACAAAACCCCAAATCGTAAAATCGAAAAAATTTGATTCAAAGAAACACACTTACACTCATGAAGAGAGACATCAGCGAGAAGATCGTGAAAGTGGAGGACTCTTTCTCAAAGAGCCAGCAGAAGAGAAGCTTCGGGGAGGAAGATGAACCGAAAACCATGAACGATCAGATAAAGGGTTTGACAGAGAGAGAGCAGACTGACCGACCGAAAAGGCTCACCGATAGTCAGAGAAGACGGACCAGAGAGAACACCGAGCGACAGAAGTCTCAGACCGATCGACACAGAACACGAATCGAGAGAAACAAGGACTGAGAGAGACGACAGCATCATCGATAGAGGCCACGGACCGAGACAGACGACGACATCACAAAGAAGATAGCAATCGACCTGAGGGTTTGAGATCACCCCGAGAGAAGAGAGAAGAGAAGACAGAGAAAACAAGAGAAGCTCTCTGATTTTTTTTTCAAACTCCCCCTACGAAGAGAGAAACAAAATTTCACTCGGTGCAATCAGACGCTGCCACGTATCGCTCCTTACCTATTCCTTAGAGCACTCGCATCAACGATGCGAGCACGGGGTTGTCAGGGTAAGTTTTTATTATTATTTTTTTAACTTTTTTTGTTTGTTAAAAAAAATGACCACTCGCGGGCCACCACGTGTCGTGGGGCCCGTGCTACAGTGGATGAATCGGTTCACGCCGAAGGAATGTGACGAGCTGAAATCTTTACTGTGCTTTATTTTAATATTTGTTTCTCTTCGTTTACCGTGTGAACTTCTCCCATGAAGTCTCAATGTTTCTGCTCTTAGAGCAACATTATTGGGGAGTCCCCAAATGGAAGTCCTCCAAAAAGTAAATGTGTGTGCATATAGNCTTCTCCCATGAAGTCTCAATGTTTCTGCTCTTAGAGCAACATTATTGGGGAGTCCCCAAATCAAAGTCCCTAACAAATAATATGTGTATGCATATATGTTATATATGCAGATGTAATTGTGACTTAAGGACTTTACGGAAACCAAAGCCGAAAGTTCCTTAAATAAGGAACTTTCGGCTTTGGTTTCCGTAAAGTCCTTAACTCACAATTACACATGCATATATAACATATACACACACATTTACTTTTTGGAGGACTTCCATTTGGGGACTCCCCAATAATTATGCTCTTAAACTCCTTCCCTAAGTCACGCTCCTTTCTATTTTATCTATTTTACATTTATTTTTAGACCCATTTTCTTTAAGGATTCGCTCCTTCGCTAAGTCACACTCCTTTCTATTTTATCTATTTTTCATTTATATTTAGGCCCATTTTCTTTAAGGATTTGCTCTACAGCCCATCAGTAGAGATGGTCTTATATCACCACTCAATCTCGAGAGTAACTATGTAGCCATCGAAAGTGTCTGAAGAGAGAATCCAAAGGGAGCTTATATTCGTGAGCAATGGCGTTAAAAGTGATCAAGGTCTCCCGAGTTAGCCCCACCACCACCACCATAGCCCCGCTCCTTCTCCCACTCACTTTCTTCGATCTACCATGGCTAAAAGTCAACCCTATCCAGCGAGTCACTTTTTACAGACACACAGAGTTATCTCATGACACCTTCTACTCTCTCATCCTCCCCAAGCTCGAGGCATCTCTTTCCCTCGCCCTATCACATTTTCTCCCGCTCTCCGGCCATCTCAAGTGGGACCCGCAAGATCCTAAGCCTCACATCGTCGTCATACCTCAAGACGCCGTGTCTCTCAAAGTGGCCGAGACGGACGCTGACTTCTCTCGCGCGTCAGGAAAGGGGCTTCTTCACCGGTCCGAGTTACGCGCTCTGGTGCCCGAGTTAACGTTTTCCTCTGACTCCGTATCTATTCTTAGTCTGCAAATCACTTTGTTCCCGAACGAAGGCTTTTGCATCGGGAACACAAACCACCATGCTGCCTTGGACGGCAAAACTGTGGTAAGTTTTCTCAGATCATGGGCTCACGTCTGTAAGTACGGAACAATGCCGCAAGATTTGCATTTACCTGCGCTTCTAGATCGTACGGTCATCAATGTTCCAGCTGAACTCGAATTGAAGTTCTTCGAACTCCAGCGGTTTCTCTCACATGACGACAAAGCGTATGTAAGAACCCTAAAGATTCCTCCTGCCAAAGACACAGAAGATGCTGTCAGGATCACCCTCGAGCTGGTTCAAGAGGACGTGGATAAACTTAGAGAGCGGGTAAAAACCGAGTCATCTCGTTCTGATCTTCACCTGTCAACTTTCGTAGTTAGTTATGCCTATGTATTGACATGTCTGGTGAAGGCACGCGGAGGAGGTGACGACGCAGATCAACCAGTTCCGTTCACGTATGTTGCTGATTTCAGAGACCGGTTGGACCCGCCTGTTCCTTTGAACTACTTCGGGAACTGCGTGCTACCTATCAATTTGTTTAAATACAAAGCAAAGACGTTTTTGGGAGAAGACGGATTCGTCAATGGTGTCAACATACTCAGCGATTCGGTGAGAGGTTTGAGGTCGCGAGGGTTAGACTCAATATGGGAGCTGTACGAGGAAGGATTAAAAATGATGAAACCAGGTGTACAAAAGCTGATAGTTGGTGGCGGGTCTAACAAGTTTGGGATATACGGGTCTGATTTTGGGTGGGGAAGACCCGTTCATACTGAGAATATAACCCTCACTCGAAACATTCTCTTCTCTATGTCCGAGAGAAGGGACGAGGCTGGTGGTGTGGAGATTGTTGTGTGTCTGAAGAAATCTGAGATGGATGTCTTTGTTTCTGTATTTCGAACTGGATTGGAAAACTAGAAAATGTAATATTATGGCTTTATAATTTCTTTTCGATATTTATCTTATGAAATAATATTGTTGATGCTAAAATGATCAACTATGAAAATTTAAAATAATAATAGTTTTGGTGCTGTCAAATAATTTTTTGACATTAAAAGCTTATTATATAACTAAATTCAAAGTGTCAATAACCAAACTGAAATATAACAACCAATAAAACAAAACTATTTATAAAATGATCTAGACAACTTTGCTATAAAATATGCTGCTTAGAGAAGTTTGGCCAACAATCTGGATGGTGAATCATCGATATTAGTTCTCTACAATTTGTCTCAAAATTTTGGCATGTGGAATGTCGTAGTATACTCTGCATAGCCTACATAAATCCTTCCATTTCTGATAATTGTCTACTTTGGTGCTTACTTCTTAGTCGTTAGAAGTTGTGTTTCTCCAGTAGAAATTTTTCATATCCATTCACATCTACTATTTAATTTGACTATTATTCAAATAGAGGTCAATCTTAGTATATCTCGGTTCCAATGGATATACACACCTACAAACTGCTCATAAGATCTTGAGGTATCGTCAAGATATAATATTTGACTTTTTCATAAAAAACTTTCATTGAGAAGTATTCTTATAGTCACATACCGTCTCCAAAGTGTGGCGAGAGATACTGAGATGATTCACCTCATCGAATACTTCTTGCCATGCTTCCTACAGAAAGCTCAAGGTCATCTCCCCTATTTGACTATTGTTCGTCCAGACATTACCTTTGCGGTGAATCATCTCAGTATCTCTCTCCTCCAATGGATGTACATCTACAGACTGCTCATAATATTTTAAGGTATCTCAAAACTAATCCAGCTCCAGGTAATTCTATGCAGATGATTCTAAGGTCTGGCTCAGTGCCCTTTCTGATACTGACTGAGCTACTTGGCCGGATAGCATTTAACATTGATGATAAACAATTTTACTTTAATATTATTCGTTTCCTTCAGTATAAACAGTGCCGACACACATGCCCAAATTGCCACACAGACCTCTTTCTTCAATTCAATTAGGACACCATCACCGTCACCACCATCAATGATGCATCTGCTCCTCATTTCCGGTCCACCACCAAAATATTGACAATACAATTATCTGGCAAGTGGCAACTTGCATTTACTACTACATCGTCAAAACTCTTCTGAGTTTGCTATGCCGTTCTTGAGCATGTCAAGAAATACTTAAACAACCAAACCAGGCAGAGAGACGTTTTAGAGATCATGGCCGCATGAACCAAAGACCGCACCCAGCACCGAGGAGATTCAGGAAGCCGCCTCTATCTCACCAACTTGAAAATTCTTTAATCTCTGGAAGAAAAACCTGTTTTATTTATCGGTAGATGCGAAGGAAGAAAAAATGGTTGCTTTCAGTGATGGTTGTAATGTAAATGTATTCTAACAACATTACTTGTAGTGTGAAGTTGTTTCTTTGGTGTAACAAAAAGGTACATAAATCGTTACATACATTAACTTCTTTTTTTTTGACAACCATTAACTTTACTTTCTTACTTCCAACTTTTGAAGACTTTATATGTTACCTACCCTAAATCAAAGGTAATATATGTATACATCGTATTTTCAAAAAAAAAGAATATATGTATACATATGTAATTTATTAGCAAAAAGAAATATAAAATATAAAATCACTACANTTATATGTTACCTACCCTAAATCAAAGGTAATATATGTATACATCGTATTTTCAAAAAAAAAAGAATATATGTATACATATGTAATTTATTAGCAAAAAGAAATATAAAATATAAAATCACTACAAAAAAAAAATAAATAGATTTGAAATGCGTTAATATTATCAGTTTTACTTTAAAAAATTCAGTTTAAAGATAACAGAGTTTTACTTCAAATAACTTTTTAATTATATGATCACCAGAAAACTTCGTTTTACCTTTGGTTTCAGTTGTCAACTACTTCATGTCAACAACCTAGCAGAAACAATTTATTTTGTTAAGCTTCAAAGGTACATAATTTAAGCACAGATTCAATTTTTTTTTGGGGTTAATTGGTGTAATAGCCATATTTGGAAGACAAATTAAGTGAATGGCAATGATTTTGGCATAATTTAATGTCAGACATTTATACCACAAATCATCCGGTTTTATCCTTTTGCTTATCAGGTTTCCAGTTTCAAATGAAATGACGTTGCTTTTTTGATAGCATATTTAAATTACTTTACGTCATACATTTATTGACCACATACATATACACTGAATAGTATTTCATATCGTCGAAATAGTATAACATTATAAATAGTGTGGTATATATTAGTGAAAGTATGAAATATAGTTTTTTTTCGTGGAAGAAGTTAATTTGGGAACACTATACCCTAATTTGGGAAAAGTTAACCCAAATCGATTTGATCAATAATATTACAACTACATAAACCATAATTGAGATAGTATACTATAATATTGTACTATTCCACATGGAAAACTTTTTTGACCACATACATATACACTGAATAGTATTCTATATCGCCGAAATAGTATAGCATTATAAATAGTGTGGTATATATAAGTGAAAGTATGAAATATAAATTCTTTCATAGAAGAAGTTAATGTGAGAACACTATACCCTAATTTGGAAAAAGTTAACCCAAATACATTTGATCAGCAGTATTACAATTACATAAACAGTAGTTGAAATAGTATACTATAATATTGTACTATTCCACATGGAATACTTTAGACAGCACTACTTATTAATTATCAAATAGAATGGAACACCAACATAACTGTTCATCTTCTCCCACATATAACGTAGATTTCCTGTAAATTCAGATACATACATATTCTAATGTCCTCCCTCCTATCGATTTTAGAATCTGAGAAGCCTTTTTATTTCTTTCACCGACAAAGGTTTCTAAACTGTTTTTTTCCTCCACAAAACTTCTCCGAGAATATATTTGGTGTTGTCTTAATCGCTCAAATCTGGAAATGAATCTATTGATCTTTTCATATTTTACCAATAAAACTATATTTTGTTAGATATACAAAAATATTGAAAGCCACGTTATTTTTTTTCCAATTCAATAATTATTAATTAAAATTAGTTTCTTCTTTGCAGGTTTTACCGGTTAAATGAAAGGGTAGTTTAGCAATATTATATAAAAGACACGCAGTGTAGTGATGTATTAGGAAACTTGGCTATTTCATGAATTATGCTTTTTTTGATCNAATATTGAAAGCCACGTTATTTTTTTTCCAATTCAATAATTATTAATTAAAATTAGTTTCTTTTTTGCAGGTTTTACCGGTTAAATGAAAGGGTAGTTTAGCAATATTATATAAAAGACACGCAGTGTAGTGATGTATTAGGGAACTTGGCTATTTCATGAATTATGCTTTTTTTGATCCCATCTCACATAATTTCCCTTTTTTTTTTACCTTTTTTTGTCACGACAATTTTTTTTTTTACCAAATTTTAATATAAACTCATTTATTTATGCTTTGTGGGACCCAGATTTCAGCCATACTTTTTCAAATCTCTCTTATGTTCGGTCTGAGAAAGAAACTCAAACTTAATTAAACAAATTATAAATTGTTCTTAAAATTTAGAATTCTATTAGCCGTTTGGCTGAGATAAAAAAAAAAAAACAATTTAGAGCTGAAAGAAGATTGGCAATGGCTGAATCTGCAGTTCTGTTTCATTCATATTCGTTCGCAGCTCCTCGTTCTCGTGATGAACCTCATGAGGTTACCTACTTTCTTGTCCTTTCTGTTATTCATCAGAAATTTTACAAAATTTAAGATTCTAATTTGTTGGATTGCAGGAGGATAATACGATCCATGCGCTTAGCCAATCAGTCTCGTTTGGGAGATTCACGACAGAGAATCTTGAATGGGGGAAGTGGTCAAGTTTCTCTCACAAAAAGTACGTCGATGAAGCAGAGAAATACTCTCAGCCTGGTTCTGTTGCTCAGAAGAAAGCTTTCTTTGACGCTCATTACAAGAAAATAGCTGAAGCTAAGAAAGCAAAACAAGTACAGCAACCGGAAAGTGTTGCGGTGTTGCTAAACACTTTGGAGACATTGACTAATAAGGATGAGGTTAAGGAAGTAGAGAGTGGTGAAACAGAGTTGGTTTCGAATATTGAGAAAGATGAAGAAGAACCCAAAAGAACGAGTGAACAAGAAGACGTTGTTGAAGCTAAAACCGTGATTGAAGAAGATGATTTACAGGCTGTTATTGAAGTGCTTGATGGTCTGGAAGAGAAGGAGAAGAGCTCTTCTGTTAAAGAAGAGAGAAAATCTGTAACAAAGAACTCATCGTTGTTTAGATCAGAAGCTCCAGAAAAAGCAATGGAGGTTGTTGTCACACGGAAAACAAGGTAAATAAAAGCAGTTCTTGATTATTTGTTTCTTTTCTAATAAAATTGTCCTTTGTCTGATTAGTTTTATGATGTTTTACCCTTGCAGTGAAAATTTGATGAAGAACAAGGAAAAACCAGTTCATCAGAGATTCAATTTATTGAAGTAAGACGGATTTGATGTCTCTTCTTGACTCAATTTTGCTGTTCTTGTCTTAAGTATATAACTGTCTTTTTTTGTGTAGGCTTTTGATGGGAAACACTAAGACTCAACGGCAGAACTCCAAGGTAAGATTCCCATTTCAACAAGGGGAAACATTTCTCATTTTGCTATTAGTACTGTCAAGACTGATACTAAGTGTGTGTTTTCCGTACAGAGAAAGACAGATAAGAAACCAAACAAACTGTTTCTATGTCTTTGCTTCAACCCTGATGTTGTCAGGGAAACAAAAGGGCCGACCGAAACTCAGAGGAGGAATCTCTGATCATAAAAGATAGATTCTTCTTCTATGTTGGCTACAAAGCTTTTAAAAGATCTGTCCTCGGATTTTGAGTGCACAGTGGCCAAGCACAAAACTGGAACACCCAGAAGAAAGTTGGCTTGTTTTTTTTATATTGTATATTTTCATTGAAATAACTTGGTTTCTTTTACCATCTTTTTGTCATTTTGATATGCTTGTTTGTGTTGTTGTTACTCATCAAGGTCTACCTGATGGTAGGAACCTCTCTTCTGATTTGGAATGGTTGTGTCTGTTCAGTATAAAGGTATAAACCTTGCATAACTAATTAGTTTTGTAATCACATTTAGACAGACATACTTACTCAACCTCTGCTCTGATTTGGAACGTGAAGGTTTCAGCTTTGTATAACTTATTATTATAGTTTTTGTTTAAGAATCAAACCAAACATATATAACATAGGTATATATATATAGTCATCCATCCCCAAAGCTGTTAGAAGGGATAAAACTTACAACGAAAAATTCAAAAAGTTATGGGGGAATAAGCCATCATATCTGTTCAGCCAAACACCATCCCTCTAAAACGAATTCTTCCACCACATGATATCCATCATCCAAGCCGGTCCGGACAATTTACGGTGCAGAAGCTAATTTTGTGGCCCATTGTCAGAAAAAGCTTGAAAAATACTTTTTTTTTTACTAATAACTTCATCTTCCTTATTCAATCCCAACAGGGACAATGTTTTGAATACAAGAGCTGAAGTAGCTAAAATAAAAACGACAACCAGATTGGATGGCTAATAATAATTATAAGAAACACATGTGAAGCAGGTTTGTAGTTATGATGAAATCCTTGGCGAAGACTTCCACTAGCTGTCAAAGTGGCGAAACCAGAGATAAAGGTAAGAGTTCCGAGGTGCTGAAGAGTGCGCAATCGCTGCTGTCGAGAGGCGCACTTCATGCGATCCAATCCAAACAGCTTTGCTTTAACAAGAACCTTGATCTCTTTGATCAGTACATGAGATGGTTTGGTTTACTAGTTGAAGTATGCAATCTTACATTTCTTTCCTTCCACATCACATATAGCTTGAAAAATACTTTAAACACATCTGCACAGCTCAAACCATCTCCGGTAAATACGCTAATTCAAAATGTTACCAACAGAGCTTAGAAACATCTTAAGTTACTTTTGCCCCTAAAATAAATACTCCCTCTTATTTTACGTCAGTTTAAAGTTTTAATTACACATATTATAAAGGTTATTAAAAGTTTTAGCATACCTCTAATTAACATACTATTTTATTCGATATTGTAAATTAATAAACTAAAAACTAGGGAGAAAAATGAAAAAAATTATTAAACATGTACATTAAAAATATAGGACACTATAATAAACCAGATCTTAAAGTATATAACGACAGATTTTAAAGTATGATAGACTTAATATGAAACCAAAGAAGTATATCATATCTGTCCCCGAAGCATCAAGCACTGCTATCCCTGAAACACATGCTTATTGCTTAGTATATCATATATCTTCCAACGCACATGCTTAAATATATCGTATCTGTCCCCGATGCACATGTTTAGAACCATTTTCAGCGAACCAATCAATAATGTTTACCTATATCATAATATACTATTATCAAATATTTATAACAAGTGTCAGTATGGAGCATTGAACCCGAGTTTGGGGGTGCAAAAGCATACCCAACAACCACTTACCTACTGATATTATGCTATTATATGCAAAACAAACATTTATCATGATTTTACCAGTGTCAGCTGATCCACCTAATCTTATTGTGGGTTCGCCTCTGATCATCACTTTGTTTCTGTATATTGATAAGTTATTCTGCAACACTTCATTTGTATTCTTTTTCCTCTTCTTCATCAGACACATAATCATGATCATAACCATAATTACTTGGGATATTTGTATATAACATAATTATAATGTATATATCTATTTATCAAAGACTAGAAAGATTCTCACAAACTTATTTGATAGAAATAAAGTATATAAGAAAATAAATTATATTTAATGAAACAGGTTTACACAATTTTCAAAAAAAAGTTTCTTGCTCTTACAAGAAACTCAAAATTGACCGTTGTAGTATGCATTCGTCTTTTTTACCTTGTGGTAAACTACAAACAATGTAGCTACATAACAATACGACAAAGTTTTTACTTTATGTACAAAAGGGAATGCTGTGGAACTAAAAAAGGGTTTTGTTTCCCTGACTTTGATCCTAAATAGGTTCATGAGAAGGATCTATGAGAGGCTCGTTCGATTCTTCAATACATTTTGAGGGTTTCTTCGGAGGGTACAACACATAGTGTTGAAACATGAAGATGAGATCGAAAAATATTGTGACCTGCAGAAAGATACGTTTGGAGTTTGGTGAGTTATTAGAAAGACAAACAAAGAAAGGAAGAATAAAGCACTGGATTATTCTTACCAATGAGAGAAGAGTCTTTCCAATGTTCCCATAGAAATTCACCCAAGAACCTAAAAGAAAAGAACAAAAGAAGATAGAGTTAGCTTATGCGCAGCAAACAAAAGCTAATGATGGAAAAAAGATTTGTTACCTTGGTCAATCGATTGAACAACCATTTGGAGATAATTAGAGACTCCCCCACAAAAATCGAGAAGAATATTCTCAATGCTCCACCCGATTGTGCTCTTCCTAGTAAAGTTCATCTTCGCCTGTGAAGAGACAAGATGAATGAATCCAGAATCAACACAGATTCAAAACCAATTGTTAAAAAGAAAAACTAACTAGGCTTCAGAATCATTTCTCACCTGTGGAATGTACTTGACGCATGTCATGCAAACCTGAATCGAGCTATATATAACAATGAACATTATCATCAACAGGTATCCACAAATATTTACATTTTTATTGTTAGTTTATTTATTACTAGACTTTCTTGTATTAAGATGAATGAAACGTATCCATTAGAGATAAAACAAGGATTGTTCCGGTTATTCAAGGAGATTTGTTAGTTTTTCTCGAATAAGCTAACACATTTGCTAGTCAGAGAGGCTTACTTGAAGAGGGTAATGAGCCAGAGCCAAGAACGTGTAGGTAAAGCAATGAAGAAACAGGTAGCTGCAAACCCCCAGACAAGGATCACAAGACCTGTTGCACATCTGGATACTTTTTGAGTTCCACGCTGAGAATATCAAGTCACTTAGAAAACCATCATAGATTAAAGAAAGAAGAAAAAACCAATCCGTATAACAGGAGAAAACTACTCACGTCGTAGATACAGATCTGGAAGATGGTAAAAGCTGTCACTAAGACAGCGTGGATTGAGAATGCAACATCGTTTGCAGCCACAGGTATCATCTGAAGGAAAATGATAAATATTTTTAACAAAAATCTGATAGGAAAAGGAATTAAAAAGCAGAGAGGAGGAGAGAAGGAGAGAGAGAGAGACCTCTTTGTCTCCGTACTGGTCAAAGTACTGTTTCTGAATAAAGGGGCTAAAGTAGAGGCAGACGTTGTAGATCAGATACGATGAGTGCTTTGTGAAATTCAAAAGCGCAAAGTCGAAGTTCAATCCGACAACACTTCAAAAATACAAACAAAATTATACAAAATCAAATTCCGACACAAAGCCCAGAAAGAAAGAAAGAAAGAAATCTCTTAGAAATTACCTTTTCCTTTTGAAGTTCAGAATCATCTGAGGGTAGAAGCTGATCGACCACGAAGCAAACGTGATCCATCCAACGATCTCGTACAAGATTTCTAGGGGAATCGAATTCCACGAAGCCATATTCGTCTCCGTTTGATTCGATCAAAATCTTTTTAGACTTTTCTTCTTTGAGGTGGGAGATGGGACGAGAACCGCTTATTAAAGGTTATAAACAACAGAAGCAATATGATGGTGTCGTGTCATGACGGCCTTGGAGACTTTTACGCTGCTTAAAAGATTCCACTAGCTGAACCTAACGGTTAACACGGGTATATTCGTATTTTGGGAAGGCTCACCCACCGACCATTTTTCTTTATCATCAGTTTTTATGTCCGAATAAAGAAACTGATGGGGCACCTCCCAACACCCACGTTTTTTTGTATTCAACTTCGATAAAATATTGTGTTAAATTTACGTTTTTTAGTTTTGTTATATTTGTATAGGTCTAATAATTATAAGTTTATATTTATACTATATTTTTTTGGTGGGGTGGGGACGGCCTAGCATGACAGCACAGGGTCCAATTAAACTTTTATTGACGTGTAATGTATTAAACTTATATAGTATTACGTCAAATTATTGGTAATATAAAACAACCATAAAAATCATCTTCTAGTATAAAATACAAGATAAATTATAAGCATATAGAGTTTCGTGTGTTTATATTTATTTTTCAAAAATCTTCTGAAAGAACAAAAGAGTCTTTTGTTTTCTCTCTATTTATTAACTTGTTTATTACTTGTGATTTTAGTTTGCTAAGTTCCATAACTCATTATATCGAAAGCGATTTGTAAAAGTTGATGATGAATAACTAACCCGGATCCAGCTAAATCCCGACCCGCAGTTAAAAAAAAGATTTGTAAAAGGTTTTAAAAAAAGATTTGTAAAAGTTAACAACTAAAAATTACAGTCAGGAAGACTTACAGTGGTCAAACAGGAGAGTTAATTACAATAGTTTTACTTAAATCAAAATACTGTAATTCAATAACATCGTCGACATAGTGGAGTGCACTTATCACACATGTCGATGTACTTATCACGCATGTCAAGACGACTTTTTTTTAATTATAAAAGTCAAGAAGACTTTAATGGAGCTATCAACAATATTATAAACATTATATCGATGATCATAAGTGGAAAAGTACACGCCACGGAAAGGACTTCATCACAATTTGGTTTGCAATCAAATTATGGTTCGGTTTCGGTGATATTATTTTGGGTTGATTCAGTTTGGCTTCTTCCGTTTTTCATCTCCCTGTCGCTCGCCATATTCAAAGCGAGTTAAAGGCTTCTCGCTACCGATCACGATTCACCCGACGTCGTCAGTGGGTATTATAGCTTACAGAGCCATTGTCGATTTAAAATGGCTCTCTAAGCCATCAAGCAATAAATGGCTCTCTAGGCCATCAAGCAACAAATGGCTCCACGTTATTTAAAATGATTATTCAATTAGAAAAAAAAGTTTGTTGTGTCTCCTACGTTTCTTAAACAACACAAATTTTTGTTCAGCCCAATGTTAACAATAGTTTTGCAAAGCTGAAAACAATATTGTGAGCCCAACTATCAAAAACGACGTTCAAACTATGTTTCTCTAAGAGAAAACCCATAAAGCCACAATTTGAACCTAGTACAGAGGGCACATCCTCGACTTTTTTTTACTGAAAGAGATCCTCATTTTCTTCTTCACCTTTCCAAACATCCTCCCACCTTCTCTCAATCAGTCCGTTGCTACCATCAGACGTCAACAGGTGTTATTCCTCGGCTCCATCAATTATTAACACTAAGGCTGCAACTGGATTACTTATTTTTAGAATGCAATGCTTTGAAATAATCAATTCCATCAATTTCACAAAAAAAATTACCAGTTAGCGTGAATGAAAAATTATCAGTTAGCGTGAATGAAATGCTCATTCCACCAATATCAAAAAATAATATATAGAATGCAAAACAAATTATTTCATAACTATTTTGTTAAGAAATAAATAGAATTGATCTATTTCATTTTTCTACTGCATTTCATTCATCTCTATTCTACCAATTATGTTTTCAATTCACCAGTTACAGCCTAATTTTCACACTTGATTAGCTATCCAAAATATAATCCGAATATCACCAAACTATCTTCCTATATATAAATCGAAATAACAATGTAGTAAAATTATTTTTTCATCTATTTTCAACCAATCATCTCGATGTTACAGATACTTCAAATTCTATTAAGTTTGTTGATTTTTTTAAAAGTTGAGAGATTTGTTAAATTTGAAAAGAGTTTTAGAAAATTTTGTATATTATGAAAATAAAGTAATATAATGATTCTAAGAATTATACGAATAGAAAACCTCATTTAAAAAAGGCCATCAAATCTGATTCACTTATTTATTTATTTATTTATTGTGATATGCTAAGTTGTCTTTCAAATCCTCATCACCATTTGGTCAAGGGCCTGACAGTTTTACTAGTTTTATATTTGTTGTAATATAAATTGCTGGTGTATTCAACTGGAACTTTCTCCTTTAATAATATAGTTTAAAAAGTATGGACTGAGTCTATTCAACAAACTAATGATGAACAAGAAAATATCAACAAATCGAGGCCTATTAAAACTCCATCACTGGCGTATATCTCTCAAGACACAGACTTTGATCAACGGCTAATCATATTGACAAACCTTACTTTTAATGCCTCCTTCTTCAACGGCTAAATTGTACCGACGAATCTTACTGCTATTTAAGAAGAAGAAGAAAAGGAAGAAGCCGTCGCCTGAAGTACAGACACCGCAGCAGTGGACACCGATTTCGTCACTTCCTGATGATTTGCTAATGACTTGCTTCGCACGCATTTCTAGGTCATACTACCCAACTCTCTCCATCGTCTCCAAAAGATTCCGATCTCTCCTTTCTTCCATTGAGCTTTACGAGACCCGGTCCCTCATAGGCCGCACCGAGAGTTGTCTCTATCTCTGCTTACGGTTCCCTCCTGACCTCGACACTCGCTGGTTCACTCTCTGTCGAAAGCCTGACCGAACCCTAACCAACAATAAGAAGAAGTCAAATGGAAATCTTTTGGTTCTGGTCTCAGTTCTTAACGCTCCTCCTGTCGATTGGACAACTCTCGTCGCGGTCGGTCCTCGCATCTACGCCATCTGCGGACACGTTGAAAGAGCTCCCTGCTCTAACGTCCCGTTCCTTGACTGTCGAACTCACACATGGTTCGAGGCTCCAAGCTTGCGCCTTGCGTACACTGATAGTGAACATGATGGTAAGATGTATCTAGCAGGAATCGGTGAGAATCCAACTTCTTTGAATTGTATTGAAGTGTTCAACACAAAAACACAAACTTGGAAACCCGTGCCACCCGGAAAACGTGAGCTACACGGTAAAAATATGGAAGGAAAGATGATTGTTGGAAGCGTCAATAAAACGACTGGTGAGAAGGGTTTGGCTTTTAAGCCAAAGGAAGGGACAGGGGAGTTGCTAGGATCGAACACAGATTGGGATTCTCCCTGTATGATAGAGAACATAGCCTACTATTATAGGCCCAGTGGCGAGTTTGAATGGTTTGACACCAAGAATGATAATTTTTTGGGGAGATTACGAGGTTTAGAAGGGCTACCAAAGTTTGGAGGTTACAGTTGTGTCAAATTGGTGGAACACGGTGGAAAGATGTTGGTTTTGTGGGACATGTATGTGCCTGCAAGTGCGTTTAAGGAGGTTATTATTTGGTGTGCAGAGATTACGCTTGAAAGGCGCAGCTGTGAAGAGATTCGTGGGGAAGTCGAGTGGTTTGATACTGTTCTTAAAGTGCCTAAGTCTTACGAGTTTATGTATGCTATATCTTCTACTTTTTGATGGTGTTCTGCTTCTGTATGGATAAATGGGTCATCTGACAAGCGGGTAATGTAGTTGTAGTTGTGAATATAAATGTGTTGCAAAACGGTTAGTTATATTTAAGAACAGAACATATGGCTAGTTTTTGAAAGAGATAGTTGCAGCTATGCTCTTGCTGTTTGATGGATAACATGTGATAAGCGGGTAATGTCGTTTTTATTGTGAATATGTGTTACAAAATGTTTGATTATATGTAAGAACAGAACATATGAGCTTTGTTCGATTTTTCAAAATTTATACAATAACAAAAGCTCGAGCGTTCCTCGCGAGGGAATGACGATAATATGGTGTAGATGATGTACATGGCTTTTCTGAAGGAGATAGTTTGCATTTATGCTCTTTGTTACAGGTGATTGTTCGCTCGTAACTAAGTTTAGATTCTCCATGAAGTATCTGTATTTTGTATATATAATCCATGTAATTTGTTCTGAAATTAAAAAGAAAGACGTTAAAAGGAAGAAGAATAAAGCTTATTTCAAATACTAACATAGCTTCTGGAAATATATACGAACCATGAAGCTATTTAAAGCTATTGGTGCAACAACTACTGATGAAACGTCCGTACCAAACTCTTCAAATGCAACAACTCCTGGTGCAACATATATCTAACGTCATTAAAAGTTGTGGGATTCTAAATTTGACATACTGTTAAAGCTATTAGAATGATGTTAATGATGTAAACAACATAACACATAATAGTTTATGAAAGTTGTCATGTAAATTATATAAGTTCATATAAGTACATTTGTCGAAATGTTTTGTTTATGTAAGTGACAATCATATTTCTCTTTGGTTGGGGTTGATTTATTTATCAATCATAGCTGGTCATAACGTGGTTTCACGAATACTAAAGCCTCCCGCATTTCCTGTTGAATCGAATTTAACTAGAGGATTGAGACACAAAAAGACTCAAATTGTTACATATGAAACGCAATATATTTCTCAATAGGGCTCATTTAGTCAAATTTTCTTTGTAAAATTATTTTATTTTATTATACCAAAAAGAAAAAAAAAATTGATCTTTTTCCGTTTATCTAAAACGAAACTGCGAAAGTGTTTATTTTTACCAATCAGGGCAATTAAAATCCCCTCCCTAACCCAAGAAAAAATAGACGATTCAACATCGACGGTTGATATTAAACAAACATTAATTTCATATTGTTGACTGATGACAAAAGTCTGCAACTGCGTTTTTATTAAGCGGATTGATTCGCTTCTATCTCCCAACATTCCTGAGAAACCAAGAAAAGTGAATCTAAGGGTAAAAGATGGCGATGAAGAAGGCTAAAGAGATCGTTTCCAGCAATGCCGTCGTTGTTTTCAGGTCTGTCTCTTCTCTTCTCTTCTCACGTTTTTTACTCTCGATTAACGCATGGTTGTTTGTGAAGGCTTTGATTTTGTGTATGTTGCCATGGAAAGATATTACACTTATCAAACATATCATCCATGGATGTAGGTGTACCAAAGAGAGTAGAGTCTTTGTATTTTGATGGGTTTATTTATTTATTTATTTTTTTGCAGCAAGTCGTATTGCCCATACTGTGTGAAAGTGAAGGATCTTTTGAAGAAACTGGGAGCTAAATTCATCGCCGTTGAGCTCGACAAAGAAAGTAAATAATCCACAATCTTCATCGTACAATCATTTCATGTTTAGTTATTGACTCCAATCCAAGTATATATCTAAAATGTCTCTCTGCTTTCTCTTAATTAGAGTTTAAGTTTTTGTTTTGATCCTTCTGCTGACGAGCCCATCTTCATAATTTTCTCTCTTTTCTCTAAAGATTCAAGTTAGGTTTTCCATTCCATGTATATGTTTCTTTGCGGGGTCATTACACAGATGTGTATATTAATTTGATTCAGACTCAACAAAAAGAATCCATACTCAACCATTGTTGGCTGCTCTTTTTATTTATAATAAAGGTGATGGTACCCAAGTTCAGTCAGCTCTTGCAGAATGGACAGGACAACGCACCGTTCCTAATGTGTTCATAGGTGAGAAACACATCGGTGGCAGCGATTGTAAGAGAACTAAAGCACAACTCTCTTTCCACTTTCTCTAATTTTTCCTTTCATTTTTCTCTAAACCTAATCTTGTGGTTTTTCATTTTCTTTGTAGCGGTAACCAACCTGCACAAAAATGGTAAGTTGGTTCCTCTGTTAACTCAAACCCACTCCAAACCCGGTTCAAAAATCCGGTCCAGTATAAAAGTCCGAGAAGGAGATAACATGCCCACGAAAGTTGAGGGTCCTTCCCGAGCTAGGAAGACAGGCCACCACACCGAACTGACACGGTCAAAGCAAAAACAGAAAGGAGATCGGGACATTAAATATGGTCTTAAAGACACTTGATACTTGCCAAAGATCACGTCACTATTATCATCCATTATGATCCGCTCTTCAACATCCATAAAAGAAAAGACCATGGAGAAAGAGAGGGGGATCCGAATTTCACCATATCAAACCTATAGTCTAAATATTTTTGTACTCTCTTATTCTCTGAAACCCTCCGTTGTATCACTTGTGTTGTAAAAGGAATGTTTAAGATTGTTTGTTTTAGGGAATCTTCATCAGAGTTCTTCACTTGGGTTGTTCTTAATTATTGCTTAAACCTTATTGATCACCTAATTTATGATATTAGGTTAATTGAAAGCAAAGGATTTGACTTGATTGCTTGAAATAATATTTGTGAGCAAAGTGTACTTAGCCAATTCTGAATTAATGTTATTTTGAATTGTGAACCTATCGAAACTCAAACTTAATTCTGTCTAAGCTCTTTAGATTTATCGGCAGGGTTCAGCCTGTAAAGAGTAAAGGGCTTATTTGTGGAATAGCCAAAAAATAAGGGAAATTAGATTTTTAGAGAGAAGGAATGAGAGAGATAGGAATAGAAAGGAGGAGACAGATTGTGATTTTAGTTAGATAGTGAATTATGTTTTTTTTTTGGTGTTATTGAACCCAATTTCCCAAGAGTAAATTGATTCTCTTGACAGAAATGCTACTTGAGATATTGTGAAAATACAAGAAAGAAAATGGTAATTGGATGCAAGTGGGTTTATAGAAAGAAACTAGACATCTCATGAGTTGAACAACATACATTAAAACCGAAAATAATACTATATAAATTAATAATCTCTATAAATTAATAAATTATGTCGGTCCCAATTTGGGCCGGTGTAAAATATGACACAAATCGATAAAATAATAAAATAATAATATTTTTAAAATTCTCGTGTAAATATTTAGTCTCATTATAATCATAAATTAATAATCTATATATATTTATATAAATACAAACTAAACATTATATATTGTTTTTTTATTCAAGATAAAAATACATTACATTTTTTTCTCAATATTTTACTATATTTTATTAATATTTAGTAAAATTATACCGAAAACCACATAACAATAAAAATATACACCAAATAAGATAATTAAACAATATGAAAGTCAAATATTTTCTTTTTTTATAAACAAAAATATTCAAAAATGGATACAATCTAAAAAGGGAAACTTTAGTAAATTAATATCTCTATAAATTAATAAAATTATAAAGTCTCGACATTATTAATTTATAGAGGTTTTATTGTATGTTCAAGACGAGATTGGTTGCCAAATGATTCTCACAAGTCTGAAATGAAATATTTATGAGCTGCAACAAGGATCTTAGAGCACTCGCATAAGCGATGCGTTGTGAGGTTCATTATTTTCTTTTTTTATTATTATTATTTTTTATTTTTTACTGTTTAACTTTAAAAAAAAAGCGGACCAATCGCGGGTCACCACGTGGCGTGGGACCCGTAAAACAATAATGATCCCGTCTTGTGGGGAAGATACTTCGCGACCCGGGTTCGTGAAGATTTGACTATTTTAATATATTTTGGTTTTGGGAAGCGTGTGAACTCGTTTACCATCCCCCACTGCGCATGGTCTTAGGTGTGTCTATAGTACAAGAAATATAGAAGAAGGTTCACTGAAGTTTTCTCAGGGATAATAACTAGAATAACCACTCTCAACTTTCAACATGGCGTATTGCAAAACCAATTTTTACTCCATTAGTGTATCACTTCAACCTGAACAGCACGAGTAGAGAAGAAGCAAAGAGGAACTAGAGTTACTGAGAGAAATTATGTATGCAAGTGCAGTTGGAGGGATTCTGTGATTGTGAGCAGGTTTATGGGAATTCCAGGTAGAGAAACAATAAGAGGAAGTGAAATGGATTTTAATGTACAATTGTGGAACAACTGATTTTGCCTTGAACTTCTTAAAAGAAGCAAAGTTTGAGGTGGAAGGGTTTTGTCATGTAGATTATACAACTGACCTTAACAAAATGATCAATTACTGGATATAGTTTCAAATAAGAGCTAAAACTATTAGCTGGAGATCAGATCTCGAAGCAATAATTTCTCTCTTTACTAGAGTCAGAGTAGATGGCCTTAACTAAAGTTAGTAAAAGGTGTTCCTTGCGGTTGGATCATCCTTATATATAATATACAAAAGAAAATTTCAAATATTTGTTATCTTTCTATTTTATTTAAATGATATATCAATTCCAGCATAGGTTCGTTATAATACTAGATATGGACTCGTACGTTGCACGGGTTTTNGTTTTAATTAAAGTTTAATTTTATTGTATGATTTTGTATATATTATATGAAAATTATTCAAAGTATAAGAATTATTTTTCTCATATAAGTTTTGGCTAGTACCCATATTTTAACAATCGCGGCACATAAGTGAGGTGAGTTCTTAACAACTTTATATATAAGGTTAGAGAAAAGAGCTAG
>OVBX01002092.1:0-21961 GCA_900406325.1 Erucastrum elatum | reverse complement strand
CACATCTTCCGTGTAGAAGGGTCCGCGTCCCACCAAAACCGTGTCAAGGCTGATTGGATGCGCTTGCAAAGACCCACAGGAAGAAGGAAACACGACATGGAGTACGTCGGGATAGCAGAGAGGACAGCCTTCAGCATTGTAAGTTTTCCGGCGGGGGAGAGTAGCCGTGTCGAATAAGCAGTTGCTCGCAGGATGATCCGGTCGACGATAGAGGAGAATAGATCTCTCTTTTTCCGAGTGAACAATTCCGGGAGTCCAAGATATTTACCGACTCCTCCTTCTTTAGCAATGCCAAGGATGGTTTTGACCCGTACCCGGGTCTCCTGTGGCGTTTTTGCAGAGAAAGAAATGGAGGATTTCGTGGCGTTAATAAGTTGGCCCGAGGCTGTCTCGTAGTCTTTTAGGATTCGCATCAAAGAGTTGGAGCTAACCTCATCCGCTCTCGTAAAAAACATGGTATCATCAGCAAACAGGAGATGGTTCAATCGTGGACACTGACGAGCCACTTTAATCCCTGTGAGATCTCCACTTGCTTGTGCCGCTTGACATAGGCCGGTGAGTACTTCCGAACAGAGGATAAAGAGATAAGGAGATAAAGGATCTCCTTGGCGGATACCTCTCTGTGGGGTCACACTTCCGTAGGCAGTGTCGTTAACCAGGAAACCGTAAGACACGGTGGTCACACATTGCATAATCCAGTTCGTCCACATATCCGAAAATCCCAACGTCTCAAAGACTTGACGGATAAAATCCCATTCCAGGCGGTCATAGGCCTTACTCATATCCGTCTTAACCGCCATATAGCATCGTTTTTTGGCGGAAGAGGTCTTCAAGTAGTGGAGAACTTCGTGTGTAATCAGCACGTTGTCGGATATAGCTCTTCCGGGAAGGAAAACAGACTGGCCCTCTGAGACAACATCACCGAGGACTGAGCGTAGGCGGAGAGAGAGGAGTTTTGAGATGATCTTGTAGTATACATTGCACAAAGCGATGGGTCTAAAATCCGAGACTGTCTTCGATTCCTGGGTCTTCGGGATAAGGCGAACGTGCGTTTCATTTATACCCATGGGCATAGTACCAGTCCGAAAGAAACGCTGAACCTCATAGACAATAGCTGAACCCACTGTGTCCCAATTGGATTGGAAGAAGCAGGCCGAGAAGCCGTCCGGTCCGGGAGCTTTATCGGGATGTATAGCAAACAGAGCTTTCCGAATTTCTTTTGCTGTTGGTATCTCGGTGAGTCTGGCGTTTGTTTCCTCCGATATCTTTGGGACAAGAGCTCGTGAAGCTGTAGTAGAGGGAGCGTTATTGAGCGAGGTAAATATTTTCTCAAAATATTTAGCAATCTCTTCCGCTATCAGTTCCTCATCATATAGAGCTGAGCCCTCGGAGTTTTCCAGAACCGTGAGTCTATTCCTGGCTTTACGTCCTTTTGAAATTGCATGGAAGAAACCGGTGTTTTTATCTCCCAAAGTTAGCCAAAGTAATCTGCTCCTCTGTTTCCAAAAGGACTCTTCATCCTGGTACGCCTTCATGAGCGCGGAGTTGAGCGCTGTAATTACTTCATCAGAGGCCGTAGAAGACGCCATAGCTGAGTCAATATCCAACTGGAGCTTTCCAATTTTTTCTCGGCTATTTAGATGCTGGGTTCTGCTCCACGTAGCGATCGCTCGGCGGACTGATGCTATGCGTTGTGCTACCGTTGCGTTTGGAGATAAAGACCATATTTCCTCCACCAGCTTCTTAACCTCTGCATTATCCTTCAGCCGTCTATCATAGCGGAAGATTTTACCAACCTTCTTTTTCCGAGAATCAAAGACAGAGTGGATCGGCCTGTGGTCAGAGCCCTCAAATCGCATGTAGTGGCATCTTCCATAAGGAAAAGAATCAAACCAGGAGCTATTTATCAAGGTCCTGTCAAGCCTGCAATGTACTAGATGCTGGTGTCTCTGACCCCTCCAAGACAAGAAATTTCCGGTGTGTCTAAGATCGAAGAGGTCATTTTGCGCTAGGAAGCTCCGGAAGTTTGTGAAAGAAGCCTCTGTTCTCACAACACCCCCTGTCTTTTCCTCATTGCTCAATAGTTCGTTGAAATCCCCTGTAAGCATCCATGGGCCTGTTCTTTCATTTGCGAGGGTAGATATTTGATCCCAGATTTCCTTACGCTTGGTGAAGTCGGGTTCCCCATAGACGAAGGTTGCATTGAAGCTAGAACCTCTGTGGGATATCAGCGTATCTAAATAGTTATGTGACGAAGTGAGCATGGTTATAGATACTTCATTAGTCCAGAGAAGAGCTAAGCCTCCTCCTCCTGGACTATGTGGCGAGACAAGAAAGTGGCTCTCATAAGCTAAATCTTTTAATTCATCAAGCACAAAGTTATCAGAGTTCTTGGTCTCCATGAGGAACAAGATTTGAGGGCAAACTTTTTTATGGATGCCCTTTAGACGCTGGACTGTTGCAGGGTTCCCCAACCCGCAACAGTTCCAGCTTACAACAGCTAAGGAATGTCTCTGTCCGGAGGGGGAAAATCCGCCCTCGGAGCTACATGAACTTGTGATCGGATACGCCTCTGTCCCGCCGAAATATCTGGAGAAGCATCAGCCATCGAAGTGTGAGGTGGTGGAGGAGGAGTAGTTGGGTTGACCTGGTTCTGACTGAGTGCAGATGAGGCGTTCACCTCGCTCCTAGGAGTCCCTATTTGGCGTTGAACAGTAGCAGTACCACTAGGTTGAACGCGAGAAGGAGCTGGGGATCCCATTGCTCTCACGATATTGAAGCTTCTAGTAACAGAGCCTGTGAGTTGTCTTGTGGTAGTCTTGCGTTTTTTAGAGTGCGGTGGACGACCCCTTCTTTTTGTAGCAGTGGTACCAGTCTCAAGGTGGCCAGGCGGGGCTGCATCTGATCGATCACCGTTGAATTCCGGAGCAGCTTCAGCCTCCAGAGATCGTTGCATTGTAGGTTCTAAAAGGGCTAGAGCAGCAACTTGCTGATATGCAGCTTCCGTAGCTGTAGCCACAATATTAGCTGCCGTTTCTTCCATGAGCCCATGAACTTCTCCATCGAGAACACGTTGTCTCCTAGCAGCACTTTCCTTAGGGTCCGGGCAATTGACATACTGATAAGTATGTTCCCGGAGCTCTTCCATAACTTGCTCCGTTGTAGGAATCGGTGGCAGAGGAGGAAGAGGAGTAAAGTCAGAGAGGTTAAGGTTACGCTCGACCGGTACTCTTGGTTGGCGTTCCACCCACTTCATCTGGGAGGAATTGTTGTGTTGTTGAGTGGATGCCAAATCGGTAGGTCGCTGATCTCCATGTATGGGACTGCTCCCTGCGTGAGCTGATCGTTCATGACCTCGACGAGACTGTCGATACTCTCGGCGTCTGGAGTAAGGAGGAGATAGTTCCCGAAGCTGGTTAGTGAGATGATCTTTCTCCCTAGAAGAAGGGCCTTCCTGTGTAGCGTGTCCCGGTGTAATTTTGTTGCGGAGAGGGCGTACCATTGAGGCAGTAGTAGATATCCTATCACCGAAAGGCCTACCGTGACGGTCAAGTCTGTGTTCAAAGGCTCCAGCAGCTCTAGAAACATATGGTGGCGGCCTAGAATCACGAGACACCTGAGATGAGGTGCGTTGGGCTCTGGAATCTGCTGCTCGAGGCGCTGGGGTAAGGGCCCTAACAGGTAGCGGGTTCTGTTCGAGTGGTTCTCCCAAAGGACAGTCATCCTTCAGATGCGTGAGACGGAAGCATCTGGTACAGTAGTTCTCCAAACCCTCATACTCAAGGGAGATTAGCAGGTCTTCACCTGTAGCAAAGTCGATGACTGCTTCAGTAGTGATGGGCTGCAGGCCATCCACGAGAATCCTGATGCGAGCAGAGGAGGAGGAGATAGCGTAGTCTTCAAGCGTTCCCAAGTCGTGTCCGATTTTGTAGATCATTTTTTTATGCTGACAGTGCAGAGGTAGACCCGTGAGTCGGATCCAAAACGGGATCTGCGAGGGAAAGCTCCTAGAGATAATAGGTTCCCACCTTTGGAGGATGACCATCCATTTGCAGAACTGGTAAGGGCAGTTTTCCAATACCTTTTTCAGATCTTTTTCCAGGTCAAAACGGAATAGGAAAGTGTCATTGCCTAGGTCAGAACCTACAACTCCTCCCTCCAGTGACCATTTCTTAGGAAGCAAGTCGAGAAGAGACCAGATCCGTTGTTCTGAAGGGTTTGTAACCCTTCCGATGAGGGACAGAGAATTTGCCCTAATGAGGTCGGAGGCGTCAAAGTCAGGAGCTCTGATTCTTTTGCGGCCACCCGTCACCTTGTCGGAGATGTGAGCCTTCCCTTTTTCCTCTGCCGTATAGCGACGCGCCATGATGATAACCGACGGAGATAGGGTGTAAGAGGCTGTTTGTAGGTCGGAGAAGAGAAACAGAGGTGAGGCTAAAGAGGAGGGAGAGGAGATTGTCGTCGACTCTTTACCGGAGCGGAGCAGAAACTAAGACGAGGACGATACGCCGAAGTAGCGGACACTAGACAGAGGAGTTCACCGTCGACTCTGAAAGTGTACTCAGTATGGTTAAGGGGGTGAGAGCAGATAGACAAGGCTCGGCGTCAAGGCCATATCTGCAAGGGGGGGCGGTGGCGAAGCCGGAGGACGGTTCCTTCGCCGGCGACGTCAGGAAGGACCGTTGTGTCAAAGCTCAAACCCCTGTTTTACCCAACGAATAATGCCCGAAGGGGGAAAAATTTGAAAAGCAATTGGGTCTGGCAGGGAATCTTTTTCGGAAATGGAAGGTCAACTAGAGAGACAGGCCTTGTATCCAGCGGTTAAAGCCCATTCTAGAGAAAAGCGCCAGAGAGAAAAAATCGCCTCAGATATCCTATAAGTAAATCGCCTCAGATTCCCCACCAGCTGTTTAGATGTGTATTGTTTCCTTTTAAGAAATAATCCATGAGCCAGTCCTCTAGAATTCATTTTTCCTTATTTTTTGTTTTTATAATAAAATACTAACATCTAACGCTCTTAATATTGCCGATGTATTTGATAAAAAATAATAATCTAGATTGGAGGAAAAGTTCAATTTACAGAAAGGCACCCTGCACGTATGTAATACATTTCAGAATCCATAACGGTCGAGCGAACATTTTTTGTTGAGAACTTAAGTCCGGATCTATTAAAATACAGACTTAATCTCTTGACAGAAGATGGAGTCTACAGATAAACATCTCTCGGATATTAAATAGACTGTAAGTAATGTAATTATATCTGCATGGCCGCATATAGAATTAATTATTACTAGAGAAGAGTTGATCTCATATCTTAACCAACATAACAATTTCTGCTCTAGTGAAAACTACTAGACTACCGCAATATATAGTTTGATTCAAGCGAACAATTTTTGAATGTAGCAAACTATCAATTACGTTGCACATGTGATGTCCAGCCCCGGCTTTTTCCATGGCAACATGGACATTTGTCATGGATTCATGGGTCTATAAACTTTTTTGTGTTGTTTTTGTTCTTTGGAAATATATTGAATTCAAGTTCAGGAAACTTTGCTCTTTTATTTTAAAAAGAGATGGTGTGTGGTAATGATCAGAGAAGAAATGCAGTGAAGAAAATGCGGTGATCAAATAGGATTTGATATTTTATTTATTTATTTTAGGTCTTAGAGCTCGAGTTAAAAAATGCGGTGAAGAAAAATTTAGAAAATATTTATAAAAAGGGTCTATATTATGTGTTTCGCCCAGAGTTATTATATAGGTTAAGACGGCACTGGTGATGTCCAGATATTATGTTCAAACTTAAATGATTTGGCAACGAAATGAAAACAAAAGAAAAAAATTACAAAATATAAACTTAGCCAAAATGGCAAACCGCGTTAACCTCTCCAAACTGGGATTCAACTTTTGTCATTCTCAAATTTTCTCAACCAAATGTTTACCCAAAAATGGAACAGATAATTGTATTGGATGTCCTTGCCAATTATTCAAAGAAAATAAGCAAAACTGACACATGGAGGTCCTTAAATTGAGCAGAGAAGATAACAAAGCAACATGCGATCAAAAGCTCAATGTGTTTTTTGGGAGGTCCAAAGTATAATAAGTATGGGTTTTAGATCTCGTGATAATGATGAAGAAATGGATAGGCACTGTATAGCAAGGTTTTAGGGTAAAGCCACATTCGTCTCATCAGTCGTCTCATACTCAGTACACAACACTTCCAAGCACTTCTTGCTTTTGCGTTAATTACAAGTATTTGATCAGTCAAAATTCTGTTTAAATTTAGATTTATAATAAAATTTACAAATGACTATAATCCTTGAAAAAATAATGAAATGATCGATATTTTATTTTACTCCAAAACCGGTCAACAAAAACAAGCATTTTTTTAATGTTTGATCGATATTTTATTTTACTGATCACAATGCTTTTAGAATTTTAAGTGAAAGATAAATTCTTTAAATTAGTATTCGATAATTAATAAATTTTCATGTTCGAAATTAATTTTTCTACTGTAAAAAAACGAGTTCTATACGGAATAAGATAGTAATCTCTAGAAAACTTTTAGGTAAATAAAAAATTAATTAAATTATAAAATAATAACTAATATATATAGAATTTATATAAATATGAACAAAGTATTTTATTGATTATTTTATTAAATGATTCTCATTTATTTGTTTATTTTAATAGTTTGGTGTCAATTTATTGAATTACATATAAAACTACATTGGTATTCTATCACACCAAATCAACACACGTAAAATATAATAAATAACCTAACAAAAAGAGGAAATTCACATTGACAAAACTTAATAATATAACATCGTGAAATGAAATATTTTTATCTTTTTTAATAAGAAATATATTTAAAATACAAAACTGAAAATGAAATTTTGTAAATTCTCTAAATTAATAAATTATTATACTTCAGCACTATTAATTTAGAGAATTTTTAATGTACCTCATAGCTGTATAACAACGTGTGTCGGTCGACGTTAAATGCCCCTTATAATAGTTTCTATCTCAATAAAAAGTTATAGATCCTGAGCATTTTACAGACACAGGGTATTATTGTAAATGCGTATCCAGTCATAAGACTCATAAGTCATAACTAAAAGAAGATATATATAGTCAAAATTATATAACATTGGCCAAAAACTGATGATAAATTGATAATTATAGTTTTATGCATTGCTGCATAAGTATGATTTAAACCCAATGCAAAAGTATGATTTTTATTTTATTGTCACACAGCATACAAGAAAGGGAAAGTTCATACGCTTACATGTTACAAACTTTTTTTTGCTAAGAAGATGTTACAAACTTGTAACTTGATTTGATCAAAAAAAAAACTTGTAACTTGATAAAAAACATAGCATATACGTAACTATTATTACTCCATATAATACAGAAATATATGCATGCATGTACCACATACATGATACATGCATGCACCAGACTCATCATATATGGGGTTTAATTTTAAACAAACAGAAGAAAGTCTTCGTTCTAGTCAGTGGACAGTAGGTGTTCGTCGATCTCTTTGGACATTGATTCCAAGAATGGAAGTAGAGTCTCCGGGTGAGCTACCTTCTCATCAATCCTCTCATACTCCAAGTGCCACCTCGCCACACTTCCGGGTCCTCCTTGCTTTGGTGTTACCTTTTGAGAAATTTCAAAATATTGACTCAAATGAAAAACCAAAAAAAAACTGATTAATCGGAATATCAAGGAGACAAAAACTGATAATTATCTAGTATTACTTGGAGTGTTATCAAGAAGGTTTTGTACTCCTTTAACACATCTCCCTCTAAGACCCTGAACTTTATCAGATTCTTCTCCAGATCAACCGCTTCGATCCTATCCTTTGCTACTTTTGGCTTTCCTTCTGCACCCAAAACTCGTTCCAAAATGAAATGTTAAATTGTTTTATCACAAAAGACATACCCATAAAACAGTAAAATAATGGTTTCTTGCATTCAGCAGTGACGTTAAAACTAATATTTGTATCTTCGTGAAGAATTATCTTTACAGATGAAATATTTTGTCATTACCATGAATGTAGTTCCACAAGACTATGCTTCCAACTTTGTCCCACTCTCCCTCGTGCAGCTCAACTGCCCCAATGTGGCGAGGGGTGACATTTGACACGTGGTGTGGCTTTTTAGCGAACATATGGTGGAACTGCCCTGCAGAAGCTTTAATATCGACATCTATCCAAATCTCTCCAACCATACTATCAGCCTTTGTCTCTAGCTCAGTCACAGCCTTTTTCTCTGGCTCAGTCGCAGCCTTTATCTCTTGCTTAGTTTCTACCTCTGCCATTTTCTACGAATGATTTGCTTCTCTAAGATCACTTCTGATTGGTGTGAGTGAATGCCTTAACAATCCGTATAGCTCTGTTTATAGAGAGAAAAAAGAAAGGGCGTATTTTAATAGAAAAAGACACATGAGAGTAGGTTTATTTTGCTTTCAGAGTGGTTATTACTTCATTGCCCCCCTTGAAATTGAAGTAGTTGGTTATATATTTAATCTTATCCTAACATATTAGCTCAACGTATCATTTATGACTCAACGACACTTTCTACAACGTTCTTCGATGATTATCTAATCAAGCGCATGATTCACGTTGTTTCCCTTCCGGTGTTCAGTTTTTCTTACCATTTATTGCCAAAGTGGTTGAAGTTGTAGAATGGTTTTTAATTCTTAAAAATGTATCTTACTCTTACAAGATTTTAGCAAAATAATTTCTAAAAATTAGCTAACGATTACCCGGGAGATGGGAACAACAGCCTCAGATGTTGCACATAATTCCAGAGAAGTGGTTAGCTGCGATCTCATGAACCTCCTTCAACCTAGAACCATCAACACGGAGCATTTACTTTATGGGATTAGCAGCATTAGGAATCCTGGTAATCATATGAAGACCTACTTCCAACCACTCAATACTATATTGTTTGGCATTCTAGTATGATTTTCGTTAATCTCCGCATTTTATAATCTTAAAAAAATATTTCCACTTTTGCATGATTAAGATGTTTTATTATCTATCTAAAAATTAAAAGACAATAAAGTGCTGAATAAAAGGAAAATTCAATTAAACTTCTCAATCAATCATCTCATGTTAGTTCAATTTTTGTGTTTATGACGATTTTGTACAGTCGTTCCAATACAGTATCTCAAAGAAAAAGTCTAATTAGTGGGGTTTTTTTAAATGATGAAAAGTGAAGAAAAGGACAAAAGAAATATCTCATTTGAGAGATTTTTTTCTAGGTTTGAGAAATTTTGACATATTTTCTCCAATGTCAATAGTAGTTAACTATTTCTATAGGGTATTGTTCATGGCATGGAGGCACCGAGGTAAATGTTCTCTTTGCGGAACCCATTTGTACGTAGACTTTCACAGTTTCACTAATAGACCAAAGAACTATGCAAAATAGAAAGAATCCGAACACAAAGGTGTATGCAAACTCCCTAGCTGGAGTTGAAATGGCATCTGAGTCTATATCATACCTCTAGGGGAAAAGTTGAAGAAGTATCTAAGGTGGGTAGATTACACAATGATCGCCACAACGACAGTAATAAGTTCCATCTTTCTAATCTCCTCTCCATATTCGTCTTCTTCAGAAAATTTATCCAGTTAGATTCGGCTATCGTTCGTCAAGTGTCTAAATGGATCTGGGAATTAACCAGAGTTATTAATGGCTAAAAGAAGTTTAAAGGATCCAGATGTCAACACAGCTCATAACATACATATGATGTCTTCTTTGATAGGAGGAGCTCTGTTCATAGCTGATGATTTCTTCATACTGGTAGACAGTTATGTCTATCAGTCTATGTAAGAACTAGAAGGATATTGCATGATCATGAAATGAAAATTATTTCAAGGTCTGCTACTTCCCTGTTGAAAGAGCTTCAGATCATTTTAAGAGCCAAACTTCATGGCTTGGACCAGAAGGAAAGATCGTCTCGGACAGGTACTTATATGATTGGTGTTTCCTACCTTCAGCTTTGGTTCCAGTACTTCCAGCCGTAACCCTCTCCATTTTTAGTTAAAGTTACAGAAGGCTTCTCCGTTTTTATTATGCTTTTCCTATTGCTGCTGCTGCTTTTGAGTTTCTTATTAAACCAGTATCTTTTCATTTTCTGTTTTCTGTTTTCTGTTGTTTTTTTTTTTTAACTTTTCTCTCTGAACTTTTGCGTTGTAAGTCTTTTTGGAAAGGTTATCTAATGAGAAAGGAAAGGTTTGTTTAAAAAAAAAAAAAAATTATTTGCCAACATTGAATCATCAATCAAATCATACAGTTGATACAAGAAGTCGAAACCAATGAAAGAATATTGCAGAAAACATAACAGAGATCAATCATCAGCTTAAATCTCTCTGTCACAACACACATCAATCATGAAAAGTAGCCATGAGATCTTCATCCCTAAACAAAAGGAACCTGCAAAAGAGACGAAACACACAGTGAAAATCAATAAACCAAGCTCTCAGTGGAACAACATCGAGCAGGTTAAAATTATTAAGAACATATACTCTTTCTCTCCAAGCTTCACTTGAGTACCACCGAACTCAGGCAAAAGAACATTGTCTCCTTCCTTAACCGAAACCAGAATCAAATCCATCAAAAATTATGTTTTCCAATGAGTGGATCGGATAAAGAGAGACTTATTACCTAAGAAGATGTCTCCGGTAGGAGAATGCCGGAGACGATCTTCGACGGTTGAAGAATCTTCTCCACCAACACGCGGTTTAGCGTCGGGATCAACCGCTTCGCCATTTTTCTCTTTTGAATCAACGACGACGGAGATCGGATCAAGTTCCCGCAAGGTTTTAGTCTCTAGGGTTTAAACTGAAACTTGTGTTGGGGGTTTTACGGTTATTACTTGGGCTTTTATGAAGCCAAGGCCATTAGAGTCGAACCTTTTTAGTTCTGTGCAGTGTATAGCCTTTACTTGTTGCGGTGTTCATGTTCAATTCTCTCGAGAAAAGATCTCATGGGTTTAGTTTCATCCACTTAGAATATTAGTTCTTATGCATACGTCAAACCTATAAAGATACAGATGAAAATTCATTTTTTTTCTTTACTTTGGAATCTTCTGTGTTCACTATAAGTACAGCAAAAGAAATTAAGAAATGAAATATTAGTAGATGTATTATTCATGGAATATATGAAAAAGAAGGGTAAAAACAAAAGGAGTAACATATGGATTAGTCTTCTATAATTTTTTTTCTCATTTTTCCTCTAACAGTTTACCACTGTTAAGACTGATGATGTGTTTGTAAACAAAATCGTAAATATTTTAGCAAAAAAATAAATCTTAAATAGACTATCGATGTCTAAATCGCAGTAAGATTCAGAAAGGCGCCATGCACGTATGTAATAACATTTAGAATTAGACCACAATGGTTCGAGCGAACTTTTTTTTTTGAGCTAACAATCTTGAATGTAGCATACTTTGCACATGCGATGTCTAACAAATCTGTTCAGAATTATATGAAATGATAACAAAAAGGAAAAGACTAAATTACAAGTATCGAATTTAACGAAAAACCAAACCCGTTAAACTTTTCCAAAACAGGATTCAACTTTAATTATTCTCAAATTATCACAACCCAAATGCTTAACCAAAAATTGAAAAGAATAATTGTATTGGATGTCCTTAACAAACTATTGAACGTTTCACAAATTAGGAGAGAAAGAAAAGAGGGAAAACTGACACATGGATGTCCCTACAGTGGACAAAGAAGGTAACAAAGCAACACGTTTCAAAAGCTCAATGTGTCTTTTAGGAGGTCCCAAGAGTATAATTAAGTATGGGTTTTAGTTCTCATGACAATGATGAAGAAATGGATAGGCACTACAGCATATAGATTCACCTCATCATCCTAGAGTCTAAAAAAAAAGAGAGGATCTTGACACTAACATCGTATCGAGTCTCATCAACATCTCTTACTTGTGTCCCGGCCAAAGCCACCATAAATAAAAAGAGAACATTACAAGCCTTGCATAGTGCACCGACCTTTAGGGAAGATTAGGAGAAGAATCACGAAACCTAATAAGACAAGGGCCAAATTTCAACCATTGGTGGGTTTGACGTTCTTTCTCGATGTGCCACGTTGTTATAAAGTTTTCTTAGACACGACTAAGGGACTTGTGTTCATATTGATGTTTGATCAGGAAACAATAGATCGAAAGATAGCTACTAAATGAATGGCACACATATTTTCGGTGGAAGTATTTTTGTGTTTAAATTTTCATGAGTGCTATATCCTTCTTTTCGTATTGTCAATTGCTCGCATGGCTGTTTATTCGAACGAAGTAAAGTGTTAAGTCTGAACTGTTGATTCACGTTAGCTGATGTTGCAAAGGTACCAACCTATAACTGGTTCTGGATATTGCGATATTAAACATTGGATTTGAACCTCTAAACTTTTAGACATAGGCTACTAAATTGTTTAGATTTTTTTTTAGTTTTTACCTAATCGTATTTTAGTTCCTAAATTTCAAAGCTCATATACCGATATATGTAGATACTAATTTTCTTTGGTAACAGATCACAGATGTAAGTTTTATTTTGAACATCAACGGATGTAAGAAGTTAATTTAGTACTATTGATTTCAATTCATGAAACGATGCTTTTTATAAACTCACTAAACGATGTTTTATCTAAAATATAGTTCATATGCAAAGTTATGCTGCTGATTTACTGGATTGCACGTTGACTTTTTATTAAAGGTTTTTTTAACAACATTGTATTAAATCTTAAACTGTATATGGCCAATACAAATTTGGAATTAACCATTGAGGAGGTAGTCATAAGAACTCATGTTCAACATGAAACCGTAAACAGTGTTTCGATAATACATCTGCTGCTGCATTCTTCTCACGATTGATTGACTTTTTATTAAAGGTTATCATGCTATTCCGTGAATTCATCTATATGCTGTGATATTATTTTGCTTCTTGTTGAATACTCGGATGAAAAATAAGTAAAATATCAAAAGAAAGCGTTAGGACTTTTGCATTTTGCAAGAAATCCATCGACTGTTACAAGATCTTATGAAAATGCTTTAATTATAGACTTCTAGAAAACTTGTACAGCTCCTTTTAGTCACATTCACGTATATACCCATGGAGATAAGAACATATGCTACAAACAAGACATCACATCATTGTAATGAAGAGAAAAAAACATATCAAAGACAAATCCGTATAAGTAGTTTGATGTACAAGCAAGTTGGTTCAGAATAGAGGTTGAAAGAAGGTTGAAAAGGGGAAAATATCAATGGACAGATCTTGTCACAGTCTCAAGTCGCATTATTATTTTTACTTTTGGACGATTGGGTCATCGGTCAGATTATATGGTTGAAACTTGCAAGCAGATGGACGTTGACCTCCTTTTTCATTCCAAAATATGATTCATTATTTAGTAATTAAGTAATTTTTTTGATAAAATTATTAAATTTTTTTTGATCAATTTATTATTTTTTTATTTTATTTCAGGTCTGTGATATTGGAAGCAAATTGATATGCGCATTAGAGAAGAGAGAGAAGAGAGAGAAGCGCGTCTAGGGTAGCCCCGACGTCCGGCTGCGCGTCTGAGCGCGTGCCGACGCCGGTGGCTTTCCTTCTTCTTGTTCCAGTTTAGTAGACGGGCTGGGTGCTCTGAGCTGTGGTCGCTCCCCAAGATGCTGGCGGATCTGGGTTTTGTGTTGGCTCCGGAAAGTTCTTTACTCGCGTGAAGACTTCGAAGGAGATCAACACATCTCTTTTGGATTCGTGGTGAGGTGGTAGGACGACGGTTCGTGGCGCCAGCCATCCTTTGTGTCCAAGCTGTTTTGTTCCGGGAGGTAGAGGCTTCGAAAGCTCCGCCGTCGCCGCTCAAGTTCCCGGGGTGTGGAGGCTCACTCAGCTCCGCGTCGCCGGCAATAACTCCGGGAGGTGGAGGCTCGTAAAGATCCATCGACTCCGGCCTCGTCGTCGAGGTGTGAAGGTGTTCTCTTGCCTTGCGCCGTCGGCTTTTGTTTGCCTTAGTTCTGCTTTAGGGTTTGTTTCCTTAGCTTTTATTGTGTTTCATTTTGGGGATTTGGTCGGATTGTGGGTGTTGAGATCTCGTCGGAGGAGTTTGAAAGATCTCCGACAGATAAGTGATGTTGTGTGTGAAACCTTATCTTCTGCGGTGGGTGCTTATTGTCGACGGAATAGTTCTCGCCAGGGCGATTGATGTCTTCCGATTATATTTCCCAAAGAGATGAAGGTATTCGCGAGGAAGTGAGTGGAGTTGTGAACTCCGGTTCGGGCCGGTGAACTGAGGGGAAGTTTGCCGGTGGTGGAGAGAAGCGGTGGTGACGACAGAGCTTTAGCGAGACGTGCCTCTCGGTTCCGAGGTGGTAACACGTGGACCTCTCTCAAGATCATATTTTCGCGTAGCCGGCGTCGTTTCGCTTCGGATTATTAGGGTTTCCCAACTTGGGCTTGTCGGTTGTGGCCAATTGGGTCCTGCTTGTATTACCCGTTTTCATGCGGGCTTTGTAGTTTTCTGGGCTCCGGCCTGTATTAATTAAAACCTTGACGGAAAAAAAAAAGATATTGGGAGCAAATTACAGTGCAGCAAGCTGGTGGTTACCTGTCAAAAATGTTTATTATAACACCTCCCGTTTATGTTATTCTTAAAAAGAAAAATACATTTTATGAATCATCAAATTTGCTTTCCTTATAATTACTATTAGTATATAGTTCGTCACAAAAATTTGCTAAATTGTTATCTGTTTTTTTATTTCTTACCCAATATAGCATATGTTTTTGTTTCTTAATTTCTCAGAGCAGAGTAGTAATAATTTCCTTAAATGGAATGGTGTGCATAAGTATTGTCTACACGATGGGTTTTACTGATTAAGATTTTTAGTATTAGAAGATGTCGAATTGTGAGTTTCAAGTTTTATAAACGGTGCAATAAGAATGAATTTTTTATTATTATAATTGAAGGTAATTATAAAAGAAAATTGATATCTTTTGAAGGTAAGTTTAAATAGTGGTATGCAAATTAGTAAAGGTAGAATTGCCCCTAAAATCTTAACGAATATTTAAATCTTTCACATGTCTCATAATATTAACCACTTTAAATAAAATTTTAAATAAACAAGTAGAAAGAGAATTTTTTATTTCATTCTATGAATGTGAAAAAAAACATTTCTCAGAAAATAATTCTACATGAAAATATGTAATGGAATAAGCGGAATGCTAACTAATTCCAGTCCCTTAAATTTCATTAATACTTTCTAATTTTTCCATCTATTCCTTTCTCTTAATACAGCCACAGTGTATGTAAGTGAACATACACGTCTAATTTTCTAGCATTCTTTTGGATTCGGCTTGATTACCTCTCTTAGTTGTGTATTTTGAATGAACACATTCACATATGTGTATAACTAGGCATGTGTTGTCGACGTTGTGATATATGATTGTTGGTAACAAAAAAAAAAGTAACATGTGATAATAATGTTGTAAACGGAAACTATATACTACTCCATTAAAGAGATAAGGACTATACAAATAGGATAGTGGCAATTCTCCATAAATAGAAGTGAGGCCCGCTTTAGTTTCAATACCTATATCAATTTACTATAGTTATGATAAAATTTTCTCCCACGGAATTTTGAATAATACCCTCCGGCTGTTATATTAATTCACGGTTTCACGAGAACAAGAACAAGAACGCTAACAAGACAAAGTTTTGTGATTTCGAAGCAACTACATATTTTTCGACTCACTTTTATGTTTGTAAAAACGATCATGATTTTTTGCTGTTGTCAGTATGGATCTTTTTTGAATGATACATATTTTTCTTAGTATAGTCTTATCTAGAGTGAATCTGTGGCCAATTATTTTTATGATAATATAAATAAGTGAGTGCGAACACTAAAGATTCCTGAAGATGAAGTCGACTAGTTTGTTCAGTGGAGGAATCCAAGATTTTCATGTGTCATGTCTAAATTTGGGTCGTTAGATGCAACGATTATTTTTTTGTAAGAGATAATGTAATGATAAATGAAAAAAAAGATATAAAGATAAATTAATTATTGTTTAAGCTGCATATAAGTAATGATTCTCTTTTTTTGAAAGTAGTGATTCGTTTTGTCATTTATATTATTTTTTTGTCAACATTATATCTAATTATTAGTTCTAGAAAGAAATGACTTATAGCCTATTCATGTACCTAGAAGAAAATTTAAACTAAAACTGTGGATAGACGGATCAAGTAATAGTCACGCGAATACATACATTCACAAGTGCGCAATGTGCATAGTGCTCTCACATTCCCCTTAATTCCAAAAGAGTTGGGCATCAGATTCTTTTTCACGAGTAACTCCATTCACGTCCCGTTCGTTACTTTTCCCTTTTGTTTCTTTCTTCATCTATTCTTTTTCTGTATTTTAATCCGATTTGGCCTACCAATATCCATTATAATAGTATATACTTGTATTATTTGATCTCGTGTTCATTGCCCATCCATGTTACGTGACGCATGTTTTCATAGACCATTCTCTCTGCACAATGCTTTTTTTTGTTATCGCAGCTAACTAAAAGAACGTTAAATCTAAGAACAAACCCCATGAACATAGTAAGTTAAATATAAACCATAAACATAATTATTTTTTTTTGAAAGAATTTTAAATTTATTCAACCAAAAAAACTTGTGCACAGAGTTAATATTCTGCTACCTCTTTACAAAATTTCAAGAATAAACAAAATTTTCCTATCTTTCACTAGCTTCTTCCAAACCATATCTCCATAATTTTCTTGTGTTTACTTCCACTTCTTCTCCTTAACGACGTGATTCTGTTACGGACTTGCTTATCAAGTCTAGCAATCAGGCAAGCTGCCGGATGTGATGCTTCTCCCACTCTACGCACATTTCTCTCGTGCCATAACTCATAAGCTACAGCCTGGAAACAGTATCTAACCAAGAACGTCGAACTCCTCTCATGTAATCCATCTATCACAATACGGATTACTCTTTCCCATCGATGGTTACTATCCTGCCCTATCAAGTTTCTGACCGTTCCATTCCAGACTTCTTTGGAGTAGGAACATTTAAAAAAGAGGTGATCTCTTGTTTCAGTGTGTGATTTACACAGCCAGCAGGTAGAGTCAGCTTGGAGGTTCCATCTAACAATTCTATCTCATGTTGCTAGTCTTTTGTGGACAGCCATAAACATAATTAGTTAACAACAAAAAACAGAAACCATATGTATTATACTACAATACTGAAAAGGATTCCAATTGAATATACAACAACTCTCACTTTTCATTCCACCATTTTTACATGGATCCAAGTTTGGATTCTAGCTTATCAAAAACAGTTCGGTATATTGACTCAGTTTGTACAAAAGAACCCAATTGTGAACAAATAGCATTGCTTATTTTATTAGTTCATCTTACCATTTTTTACTTGTACTACGAACAGAAAAAAAACTTTAGTTAAATAATATGAACAAATTTTATCATAAGTAACTATAGAAACCAAACTATATTTAACCAGCCCTCACTCCATACTGATAAAATAGTGTTAATCGCAATAGTTCTGTCTTAAGTGTCATTTAGATTCATATAGTAGGTCTGAACTCCAAATATATTTTTTCGTCCACATTATCGACGTAGATAGGTTTGGTTGGAAAATTTTATATTTCTTTTACCAGGTTGGTTAGATTTTACATGTTATATGGATATTTCCAAATTTTCTTTTCATTTTGGTCCCTTTCGTTTCTTTCACCGGAAACAAGGAATGTCCAACACTGATTGATTGATTAAACTAATTTAAACTCGATCTGATTCACACTAGAAGAAAAAATCGAATATCGTACTATCAATTGACATATCATCACATTATTTAAACTAATACGATTGTTAAACTATTTTAACCTGAGAAAAATCTTAAATCAGTAAAACCCTTCGTGTAGACTACTTATGCACACTTTTACATTCCGCGGAACAAAAAATATTTTTAACTGGGGTCATAATATAGAAATTTAATATTTAAATTATAACAAAATATATTTTTAACAAATCAATGGGGCAAATAAAATTTAATCACTGTTTTAACCTTTTTGGCAATGAAAGTGTTGGAATGAAAGAAACAGTTCAGTGATAAACTATGTTACATAATATATCCACAGCAATGCAGAGTTGAATTGTGGATATAATAAATAGTCGGAAATGTAAGCAAAAGATATTTTATGTCTAGTTAAGCGTAAATTCTAATAGATAACCAGAAGAACATGAATCGAAATCAAAGCATACGTGCTACGGAAAATTAATTTTTGTACATAAAACTTTTGACTTGTGACCATGATTTAAGTTACAGTCTAATAATTCAAACCTAGTTTTTTTTTTTTGAAAAAATGTGAAATCCTGATGTATTAAAGACATAAACTTAATCTACAGGTAGATGTAAAACTCACGGATCATTCAAATTAGTCGAAAGCAATAGTCTATATATGTGTAGATAGTGAAGTTTGAATCCGGATTCGCCATATTGAGTTTTTAATTCCCTCTAACACCACTAGGCCACTATCACTGATTTTCAAAACCTAGTTTTTCGATCCCATGACAAAGTGTTAGACAATTGGTTAATTACGAGCTATGTAGTTGGTTGGGTTTATGGAATTTTGTGATCCGTACTTTAATTTTAATCAAAAATTAGATTTTGATCTGCGCTTTTAAAGCAGATAGTTTTTTTTTTATTTTATTTTCTTAAAATTGACAGATATTTAGTAAATGTCATATTTTTATATATTTGTGTTTTATTTTATAAAAGGTTTAAATTTTTTATTTTTTTTTATCGTGTTTCATTTTAAACGGTTTATTTTTTAATGAATTAAGTTGGTATAACTCTGATAAATTAATTTTATTATGTGGTTAATTATTTTAATAAAAAATTATATACTTTTAATAAAGATTTATACTTTTTGATGAAAAAATCAAATTTTTTTATGAATGCTTAAATTATATTAAAAAAAAGCAAAAACATAATAATTAAGTGTTTAATTTTTTTTCACAACACAAAATATTAAAAATGATTTAAAAAAGTTATTTAAACTTGGACTCAATGGTCCAAAAGAAAAAAAAATGAGAATTGGATTTGATTTCTTAAACGGCTCAAATGGCCAAAGAAAGATCTGATGTGAGTAGTGGATTGGATTCCGAAAAAAATAATCCAATATAGATGTGTTATTAATATTATTTGATTGTCTTTAATAAAACCTGCAATGTTAATAAAAATGGTATGTTTAGCTAAAAATCAATACGATTCAGTTTTAATAATAGATCTTGGATAATTACTGATGCAGCTACAAATATAATTCATATACTAGATTTTGATCCACGCTTTCAAAGCGCAGATTTATGTTTGGTAAAAACTTTATATAACCCCATTTATATAAGCCGTCTTGTATATGTATTTATATAACCCGTTTCATATATGTATTTTATATCCGGGTTTATATTCAGTTAAAACTATATTGTACATATATTTTTAGATTTTTAATTTTGAATTAGATATTTTAAATGTGAATCAATATAACAGTTTTATAGTTTGATCAGTGTTTTGAAACCCGATTCGGAGCTGTGGTTGAACGGGTTACCGTATTTTTAATATTGTGATTTTTTAATGATAAGACAAATTCGGTGATCATAAGTTGGAAATTTGTTTAAAATATACTTATATTTTTCAAAATCGTTTTAAATGATAATAATTGTTGTAAAAATTAATAATTTTAGAATTAGGAAAATTGTTTTATATAATTCGTCTTGTATATGCATTTATATAACCCGTCTCATATATGTATTTTATATACGGATTTATGTTCGGTTAAAACTATATTGTACATGTATTTTTAGGTTTTTAATTTTGAATTAGATATTTTAAATAAAAATCAATATAACAATTTTATAGTTTTGGTGTTTTGAAATCCGACTCAGACCTTGCGGTTGAACGGGTTACCGGTTGGTAACCTGGTATTTTTAATATTGTGATTTTCTTAATGATAAAACAAATTCGGTGATCATAAGTTCGAATTTTTTTTCAAAATATACTTATATTTTTCAAAATCGTTTTAAATGATAATATTTATTGTCAAAATTAATAATTTTAGAATTAGGAAACCGGTGGTAAATGACAGTATCAAACATGGAAATAATCGATGCAGTATCAAACATGGAAATAATCGCAGACCGATATTAAATTAGGAAATCGGTGGTTAATGACAAATCAAAAAACAATTAAGAAGAAATCGGCGCAGAATATCCAGAATACCCTTAATGAATACAAATAAAAAAAAATTTAATAGGGGTAAATATAGTAAATAAGCCAAAATGCTTCTGCTTTAATAGTATAGATTTTGGACTGTGGTGTGGGGTCGACTCTTTGACCCAAAGATGATAAGTCTAAACTCGCATTAACCTTTTCTCTTGGTCCTGATTAATGTAACAATTCCTAGTAGGCTACTTGGTAGTCTCTCTGTTTGTTAGCGATCTTAGCGGGCAATAGAACTGATTAATACATATGCTGCTTATTTTTCTTGTTACTTTGTTCTCATTATTAGGTATGTGTTCTATGCATTATTATAAATTCTCAAGCTGGCGATTAATGTTTTATATAATTATTTATTTTGTAATTTATCGCATGTAGAATTTTTGAAGATTAGGAGCATGTCATAAACAACTAAATATTCACAGAGCAAACGCTAAAAAGACAAACAAAACAGAATATCGGTACAAATTACAAATTATTGCTCTTTTCAAAAACAACAGTACGTGTAAATTTTCCAAAATAATTATTTATTTTTAAAACCAGAAAAAGAGTGGCCAAGCGTACCATTATAAAATGCTCAGGACCGACCCAAAACAACAATACGCGAGGTTACATTATCAACAAACAGCTAAGAAAAGAAACATAACACGGTGAGTCACATAGATATAGTTAAATGAAGGTGCACAAGGTGGTTGCTCCGCCGCATAGGAGCACGGCGGCGAAGCTGAAGACAAGACTCAAGGAGACTTTCTTCCCTGACGATCCTCTAAGACAGTTCAGAGGACAACCGAAACGTACCAAACTCATACGAGCAGCTCAATACATTTTCCCAATCCTCCAATGGTGTCCAGAGTATAGCTTTAGACTCCTCAAATCTGACGTCGTTTCAGGTCTCACCATCGCCAGTTTAGCTATTCCTCAGGTGCGTAAGCGTAACGCTTCTTTTCCGGTGAGAGAGTTTTGCATAGCCCGACGATGAACCATGTCAGTTTCCTAATAATATGATCCTATCCTTCAATCAAGTTCTTGATATTTTTCTGCAAACTTGAACAGGGGATAAGTTACGCGAAGCTAGCGAATTTACCTCCAATTGTCGGTCTATGTAAGAATCTTAAAAACTGTATCGAATTATACTTTGATATAAGTATATAATGAGTAACAGTAGTAACTAATGTAAAATACTCACGTGTGTGTGATGTATGTAGACTCGAGCTTTGTTCCACCGTTGGTCTATGCGGTGTTGGGAAGCTCAAGAGATCTAGCGGTGGGACCAGTCTCCATAGCGTCTTTGATCTTAGGGTCCATGCTAAGGCAACAAGTATCACCCGTAGACAATCCTATTCTCTTTCTACAGCTCGCTTTCACTTCTACCTTCTTTGCCGGTCTCTTTCAAGCCTCTCTTGGAATCCTCAGGTCACAAATCTATACTATGTATTACTCCCTTTGTCCTAATATAAGTGTAGTTTAAGGTTTTTACACATGAATTAAAAAAACACATATTTTTATGTAATTTATTTTGGTAACATAAAAATTTCACATTTTCGTTAATCTATGAACATGATCTATATAGACACATAGATCCTTGGATCCATACATCTCGATCCGAAAAAAATCAATAGAAAAAGAAAAAATCGGAATTGATCG
>OVBX01002091.1:1409-21961 GCA_900406325.1 Erucastrum elatum | reverse complement strand
TACGAAGCAAATCACAAATACCTTGAAAAACCCGGATATCCGATCCGTGCCCAGGCCTACTTATATTGTCTTAGACATTCTTCTATGCTATTGAAGAAGAGACCACATTCATGACAACCGTTGCTTTGTAAACGTTCAGCTTTTTTGCCTTGAATTGTTTTACACTTTAAAACAGGCTTCTACACACGCTGCTTCTCGTTTCTCCAACTGTTACATATATGAAATCCTTTCATTGGTTAAAGCTACGAAGCTACCTTGTCATCAGAGAAAGGTGATGGCCACAAAATATATTGTAGGCATGGCTATTTTTATCGTAAATCTATATAAAACGTAAAACGTAAAACGTAAAACTTTAAAATAATTTAAAAGGTCAACCGAGAAGGAGTTCTGCTGGCTCAGACACCCTTTACAGAGTTAATCTTCAGTCCAAAGACCTATTTAGACACTTCTCCATACCAAGATTTATGAGCCGCTACTCACCACCAGTTGACATTCGTTTACGTGACTTATACCTTATATATACACAATGTCGCCTTCAGCCATTACCGATGTGGGATTGGGTAATAATAACTTCTTCTTTTTTTTTGTCACAAGGGGTAATAATAACTATTGAGCCCATTTTATCACCAGAACACAAGTAAAAATCCATTACTTTGGTAAGAAAAAGCTGAACGTTTACAAAGCAACGATTGTGTTTCACAAAGAAAAAAAAAACAAAGCAACGGTCAAGAAATCAAGTTCTTGAGGTTTTTCCATCCTCACTGCTACTACCCATAAAGCTTCGATCAGATAAGACAACGGCTAAGTCTGGTTCTAAACAGACATTAAATGATCCATATTTCTTGTAGAGTTGTAGATGACAACGGTAAGTTTGGATTATTTTTCAATTTTCGCCTTAAATTTATGCACTCATCGAAACAGACCCTCAATAACCAAATACTCTAAATGAAATTTCAACGATAGTAATTGTAGTCTACAAGATTTAATGGTCCAATCTCATAATATGAATCTTATTACACATGTGAAGACAATGCATATAACTTGCACAAAAAGCCTACACACTTTCACAGTAGCAGCACGGATCCAACCAAAGGATCTATTCAGTGGGATCCTTCATCTTCATCTTCACTCGGTCATCGAAGCAAGAACCTTCTCTATGATGCTCTTAAGCGCAGGCGCGCTAACAGAACACTTGTTGTTCCCCTCAAAGCACGACTTACCTTGTTCAGCTGCTTTGCAAAGCTGTGGATCCAAAGGAACTTTCCCAAGAAACGGCACTCCCATCTCCCTGCACATCCTCTCTGCACCTCCTCCACTGCTGTCAAACACTTCGCTGCAAGCCAACACGTTCAGAAGCTCTGGCGCGTGCTCTCTCAAGCAAGAGATCACGTCTTTTGTCACGTCATTAGAAGAGCCAACCTCCATGAACTTGACATCCGCCAACGGCTGAGACAAACCGCTCATGTTCTCCACCACTCCTAGCACAGGGACTCCCACTTTCTTGCAGAAGCTCACTTCTTTCCTGACATCGATCAACGACACTTCCTGTGGGGTCGTGACGATGATTGCACCGTCGATCCCGGTGGCTTGAAGGTACTGGACGATGGAGATGTGCTCGTCCGAAGTTCCCGGCGGGGCATCAACCACGAGGTAATCGATGTCTCTCCAGTAGACGTCTTTCAAGAACTGTTTGATGAGAGCGTTCTTGCGGGGACCTCTCCAGACAACAGCTTCGTCAGAGTTGGGGAGCATGAAACCTATGGACATGACACCAAGATTCTCCTCCACGTAAACCGGAGACCATCCGAGGTTGCTCTGGTGAATCTCGTGACCTTCAAGGCCTAGCATTTTAGGCATGCTTGGGCCGCAGATATCGATGTCCATAAGGCCTACTTGATGGTCCATTCCCGCGAGAGCAAAGGAGAGCTGAGCAGAGAAAGTGCTCTTGCCAACCCCACCTTTACCAGACAGAACCAGAATCTTGTGCTTGACAGTGCTCATTCTCTCTGCAATGGCAACCAAATCTGAACGGAAAACAGAAAGTGTCAGCGCTGAGACAAAACTCAACTAGTAAACAAGTGAGAATAAGACTTAAACAGACAATAGTTCACTGGTGACTGGTCTAATCATTAGAAGATGTTTACACTCAAAAGAATAATACAGCCACAAGTCTAATATAGCTCACATATTTTAAAGATGCAAGTCATGAGTTAGCTAAAAAGGCTGCTATTCTAGAAATCCAGATCCTACCATATAATAGATAAAAATACATAGAACTCCAAATAACAAACATATTCATAAGCAATAGGAAGTTGAATAATTAAGAGATGTAAGCTCTTGCGACCACAGAGATAAAAACAAGGGCGACGACTTTTTTACATATTCAAAATGGACTAAGGAGAAACTGTAAGAATCTTCAAACCCAAAGCTTTCAACAACTAAAAACGAACTTCTGTGATATATAATCTTCAGTATAGATACAAAATCAGACACAGACAAATCCCTAATTCAAGTGTAAGATTGTGTAATCAAAGGGGAAATGGTAACCTGGGTCAGGTCCTTTAGGAGCAGTTGCGCATGCTTCCTGATTGGGGCAACCTGCGCAAGAATCTGACTTTCCAGCACTTTCCGATTGAGGACCTGGGCAATCTATTAACCACCAAAAGAACGATAGACGAAATTAGATTAAAACAGCCCATGAGCTGAAGAATTAAAAAACTGGATTGATGTTTGCTTACGTTCGTTGGCGTTCTCGGGAATATCTCCGTTCTCCATACTTGCGCTTTCCCTTGACTGAGTATTGACAAATCGTAAGGTTAAGTTTCAATTTATAGGTTAACCCTCGCTTATGGCGGTGATAGGTGTACAAGTAGTCGGCGGCGACGCGTAGAATAGATCGTGAAATGTTTTTGAAGAAAGCCCATTATAAATTGTATGGGCTCGTTTACTATCTTTTATGGATTGGAACGCAAAGTGGCTTTAGAACCAATATTTTTGTCAAACACAAACACTCAAGAAATCAACATGTTTGATTCTTGCGCAATATATTGTCTCTGCTATAGACACGACGTGTAAACGACAAACACAGCGACTCACCCCAAAATGCCCATTTTCTGCATTTTACTAAATTGTACTTTAACATAATAATCTTAGTCTTCAGCTGACATGAAAATACAGGTTTCACCAAGTAGACATCAAACAAAGACAGGATCTTCTTATTACAGTTCTAAGATTGTAAAAAAAAACAAATCACTTCAAAGGAGAAAACCAAAATAACTCGCATGTGAGTAGGTTGTTCTGTTAAATATAATACAAAGCTGATTGATGAAAGATAAATCAACTAAGCTTCGTATAGAAACGGAGGCCTTTTTAATCTTACAAAAATGCATTCTGCAGCTTTTTAGATCTTGTGATCTCTTGGTTTCTCTTCCTTTTGAGGGCTATCTTGTTTCTGTTTCCTCAATATATCTTCAGCATATCGGCGCCATATGACTTCTCTGTCATCTCTAGGCATCTTGCTGTATCGGATATCGGATTTGAGTACTTGTTTAGCCGTCGACCAGGAGTTGAGCACGGTCTTTGCATCTTCCGTCTGTTGAGAAGCAGCTTCCGATGACAAGACTTCAACTAGAAGAGCTTTGAAGTCACGTGCACACCTCTGCAAACACACAACAACAAAGTGATTACATGGGAAGAAGAAAAATCAAGTTCTCAAACAGAACAAAATGACGAAGTAGAAAAGAGGTAAGCGATACAATCCTAAGAATTTAATTTGGCAAGGTTTTCAGATAAAGTACCTCGTACAATGTCTTTATATGGTCTCGGAATAGCTTCTCTTTATCAGCAGGGTCTAAATCCGGATTAGAGGCGCGTTTCTGAGGATCCCTCTCAAGTTTTGGCTTAGATTCTGTCCAGGATGCCTTCGGATGTTGAACAAGGTAGACGAAATAAATATCAGAATCTCCACAGATAATACTATAGAACGGAAGAGCAAAGAAAATACAACCAGACACTATCTAATTGTTAAACATGTTCCAATAGAGAATTAAATGCAGTGCTGCTGCGCAGCTCTAAGACAAGCTTTAGCACGCTACATAGGGAGAAGTGAACACAGATCGAAGAAATACCTCAGGGTCTCTGATCTTCTCCACTAGCAAAGCTTGATAAGAGGCGAGTGCCTCTTTCCTTCTAATTTTTTGTCGTACCCTTTCCACCTCTAGTACTTCTCTTTCTTTCCGTTTCCGCAACTCCCGCTCTCGTTCTCTCAGTTTATCCTGTATCCAAATTCAGATATCACAGAAGATGTAAGTACATATGTGTCTTATTGGTTTCCCAGCATGAAAGATATTCTGGAATCCAGAAACACAAACAAAAATCAGAAGAACTTTCTGGCGGCTCTTATGAATTGTGAATATATATAAAAGTTAGTTTACCTCTTCGCCTCTGCTTTTCATCTCATAATCATCTCCCCTTTGTGCAGCTTTTACTTCCGCGATGTACTCATTATAAAAAACCTCCCTGTCCTCGTGTGCAGCAGATCTATATCTTGGATCATTTCTCAGGCTATCCTTCACCTAATATGTAACAGGGGAGAAAAAATCATATCGGCAGGTCGTGCATGCTAACCAGTAAAAATTGTGCCAATCAAGGGAAATTTAGATAACAGATAAGAAACGGAACCATAATACAATTAATACTCGTAACTTCGATTGGTAAGCACTGCTATTATTATGGGAATCGAAACATAGATTATGGTCATTCCCTCAAATGGCAGGAGTTGCTGAAAACTTTGGACAGTTTCGGTACTCTATATATCTATCTTGCTCGCTAAGAGACGAAACAAATATGACACCAACCTTGGACCAATGTGAATTTATGGACACTTCTTTTTCACGTAGCATCTTCTTAAACTCTGAGGCAGCTGCTGCACGGATTTCTTGCGCCTTTTGCTCAGCAGCACGTTTCAAAGAAAGAACTCTACAACAAAATCAGGGAAAATATAAAAACGAAATCAGGGGATAAGTATAAGACATTCAAAGACCCACATGAAGATAAAAAATTATCCAATGTAAACTTTTACACATGCCTAGAAACCTGATTGCAAAATATGGATTGGTACCTTTCATTTAGCAAAGCTTCTCTCTCCTTCCGCTCCAGTGATTCGAACCGCGGATCATTGCCCCATTTCTTTTTAAAAGTGTGATAATCAGTGTGTTTATCAATGTCCTGAAAATATCAACGTCATACGGGTTAGGAAACCTCCAGAACCAAATAAGAAAAATGCTAAGAAAGGTAGCTCAAAGCAAAGAGGAACTCAGTTCAATAGAAAAACATGCCTTAGACGCTTCGTCCAGCAACTGCCTGAAACCTTCAACAGCTGCCTTATGAGCAGCACGCTTTTCCCTACGTTCTTCTTCAGCGCGCGTCTTTACGTACTGCTCAAATATAGATCTTCTAACAGAATGACTTTGTATTGCCTGCAAGAGAGAGGAACTCCCAAATAAACATACAGCATCGAAAAAGTGCACAGTGCAAGATGCTACAGTAGAACAGGTAAAATGACAAATTGACACAACACTAAATCCTAGTCATTCACACCAGCTAACAAAGAATGAAGTTGCATATGATGGGTAGGGGGATAAACACTTAACATCACCTAAAGACTTAAATTTTCAAATCATTTCTTAGTCAATACTGGAAGAAACCAAAAACATAGTTCTTTCTTCTACAACAAATGGTTTAGCCGGCAGACAAAGCACCAACGTAATTAAACAGAGAGGGCTGGGTTTAGACTCTAAGATTCATGTTTTCGAATATAATACAGATGTAAACAAAGAGGGCAGCAAAAAGATCAGTGAAAAGAAAAGAGAGCATGATATTATTGTCACATTTCCATGCAAATGATATCGTTCGACACCTGGAGTAGGAGATATAAAGGAAGCTTTTATTTGTGCTCTATTTGGACATCTAGAACAAATGGATGTTGTAATGCTAGCAAAGAAATAAGCAAAGGAAATGTACAAGCTGCACGTGCATACAAGAAAAGAAACAATAATCGTGCCAATTTGTTATACGAACAGTTCAGGTATCAAAATATTGCCAATTTGTTATTCTTTAGGCATGACACACCTTAAAGCGAGGGTCAAAGATAATCTTTGGCAGTTCCTTCTCCCATTTAGAAAACGGCGCTACTCCTCTCTCCTTGAGCATTTCCTGCAAAATTTAATAAAGATAACAAATAAGAAACGAGATATAAGAACTCTAGTCAAAATAAACATCAGCCGGTATAATTTAAAGATTTTCAGGATTGGAAATTTCCCCTAGTAGTTGACACCATTAACATTGGTACTTGAACATGTGAATTTACGACATTCAACTATTCCAAGAAGATCTATTCATAGAAGAAAATTACAATATATGATCTTCTCTACTCCTTCCCTAGGCTGCCCTATATTAGATACACCTGAATACATTAGACGTGAAGAAAGAAAAAAAATGAAAAGTATCTATACCAAACACTAAGTCAAAAAGCACAGAAACGAAGACCACGAGAACTATTCAATCGTCCAGACTAGGCATACCTTAAACTGTTTGATACATTCTTCCTTTGACGGTCCACTATCTTCATCTTCGGAATCTGAAGTAGACTCAGAAAAGTCACCAGCTCCAGGAGCATCTTTTACCTTACCCATGCCATCTCCACTCTCTCCACTAGGTGTGATCTCGTTTGCTTTACCACCATTGACTTCAGATGTTGTCGTAGAGGAGACGGGGACTCCAGAATCATGTAGTTTCTTTTTAACCAAATCCAATGCTGAAAAACCAGGAACAACTGTAGGTCTGAGCGATGCGGCATCCCGGCCACCATTGTCAATAGCTGGTGCGTTCAAACTTGATTGCTCAGAACCCTTTTCACTTATATCTGCGCTGGGCACAGAAGCTAAACTCTCAGTTGACCTCTCCTCCCTTTTCTTCACCAAATCTTGCACCTCGGCTGGAATCTGCCAGCTACTTACCTGATCAAAAAAGTTGGAGGATTCAAGAAGTCAAACAGAGAAATATAGAGTAACAGAACACTAGTTCCAAAGCCAATAAAATGTTCCATCCTCTTTACATTTATTTACCTTTGTTCTATTGTTGTAGTAATATTTTTTGCCATCATTCGTGGACACGAGAGCCCAATCCGTCCCATGTAAATTCTCCCTACATTTGGTACAAATTAGCAGGCTGAAAGTGGTGCAACCAAATATAAATCTGTTGATTTCATGGGCATGGAATAGTTGGCGGCTTAGCAGAAGATTCATACACAAGCTACGTAACAATACAATGTCTCATGTAGAAGCAACCTAAACTGTATCTTAAAAAATTATGACACCTAATTTTATCGGAGAAAGTTCTAAGAACTTACATAGAGATAGGAATTGGCTGCACCGGCACTTTATCAGGCTGCAGAAGTTAAGAAAAAATATATAGATTATAAATTGCTCAAACCAGAGAAATAGGGCAACATGAAATCAGCTAAACCCACCTCCCTTTCAAAACCAGGAGGCTTCTCATAAGTCGATTGCCCTGTCACCGAATTATAATAGTAAACAACCCCTGTTTCTGATCTATGTGCAGTCCAGGCATCTACTCGATTTCCCACTAGCTGAGAACCACCACTGTTATCTGCACAATACAAGATGATCCTGATAAAGGGCATGTAAATTAAACAGAATAACCATTAAGGTTAAACATCTCTTACATGGATCAGTAATCATCAAGCATACCAATTCCTGAGAGTGCTTCTGTCTTTTGACCAGGAGGAATATCTAACGGTTGGTGAACAGCGCCAGCATTTCCCACAGGAAGCGGTTGAGAACCAGGATATGGCAGGTGAGAAGGAGAAGCTCCACGAACTGGAAACGGGTAAGAACCAGGAACGAATGGGGTAGGATGTGAAGGGAAATGTGCCCTGGGGATACCACCACCCATAGGGGGAGGCTGCAACCACATTCCTTGAGGCGTTCCATGCATTGGTGGCAGAGAATGATAAGGAGGATACATGTGTGGATTGATTTGAGCAGGACCCCCGGGTCTTGGAATTGTGGGGAAAGGGCTGGATCCAGGAAAAGCAGAGAGTGATGTCATGAGTCCAGGAGGAGCGAGTGTTCCTGGTCGACCAAAAGGCGGGTTTTGCAGCATATGGGAAGCTTGAGGTATGGGATTAGCAATTAAGGAGGATGCAGCATTAGCACTCTGCACAACAAGAACCAAAAACATCATGAAACAATATTAAGTCTTGGCAAATTCTATTAGTTAATGAAAACCAGAATAAACTAACAATCTAAACACATGTTATTCATCTGATTATACAATCACACGTTCTTCTACAGGAAACCACATCACAACCAATAAGTACAGCTAACGCAAAGCGGAGAGGGAAGAGCTGAGAGAAATAAGAGTGAAACAACATACAGACATAGAGGATTCTTCCGGATGAGATTTACTGCTGGGAGAGACACTCGAAGCAGCAGTAGCCGATATTGAATCACTCGGAGGAGGAGCTGTAGCCAAGATACCCTCTCCCGTAGATGGCGCCGCTGTATCCAACGGCTCAGTTGCATTCTCCCCTTCCATCACCGTTTTGAAGAGAGGTGGAACTGAATTTACCGGCGGCTTAGTTCGTCGTCCGAGCGCGAACGAAGGAAGTTAGGGTTTATGAATAAGGAATCAATCAATCAATGTCCCCGATTCAGGAGAAGGGAGTTTCACTTCAGCCGACGGTAAAGATAGATCGTGTGGAGATGGGAAACGATGGACGGTTGAGATTACGTTCCGTCGGTAAAGGAAAGGATATATTTTATTTATTTTAACGGAGAAGACCTTTTATTTCAGATAAATTGTCGGAATGTTCCACTGTTTTAATCTGTGATTTAGCCACCCCCTAAGTCGTCTATCTCCTACGGGTCAAAATAAAGTACGACTATGTTAGACGCACGTGGTTTATGTTCTAAACTCAATACGGTATAAGAAAGCATGTTCACGTTATAAAGCAGATTTTGAGAGTTGACCATTAATATAGTGATGGTAATGATTACAATTCGAGTCTATTGTCTAAAGGGAGAAAACAAATATACTACTTTCTATACTGTGTTCCTGATAGAGAAGAAGGTAGCAAAGTTTATAACAATGAGATCTGTCTAACTTGGTACTATTTCACTACCACTCGCTGATTTATGGTCGGAGCTGGGCCATTTAACTAACATGCTTCTTAAGCCATTTTCTTAATGTGTGTGTGTTTTTTTTCTAATTGTGTGGACAGGAAAATGGTGGGAGAGCGCCGACTAACGTGTGGAAGAGTCCAAGAAGCCCAAGATTACGGGGTAAACTAGTACCATTCTTCTTTTTGGTCGCCGACCTCTCAATATATCAAAGACAAAGACAGTAGTAACCCCTAAGATTTTCCAACGTATTATGTTTTTTCTTGACATCAACAAAATATGCGACTTCAAACGAACGGATTAAGCTGCATAACAAATGTTTATAGTCTTTTACCAAAAGAATAAATATAAAATATAAATTTCTTTTGTTAAAATATCCTTTGATATACTCTTTTTATTACAAAATTATGAAGATTATTACATTAATTAATAATGCAGTCACACCAAAAATTTGCTATAAAATTTAAGCTAATATTTTTATTTATACCAAGGTAAATTTCAGTTTATCAATTTCAGAAAAATAAACACATACTTTCTAAAATTTTCAAATTTTATTACCCTCTTCGTTTTTTTAATAAGTGTCATTGTAGAGATCTTTTTGTTATAAAATAAATCTCATTTCGATTTTTAATTCAAAATTTATTAATTTTCTGGTGCAATTTATTTTTCTATTGATTAAAATATATTTTTAATATGTAATATTAAAATAGTGGGAGTACAAGTGTATTAATATTTTTTTTTGAAAATTGATAAAAGTGGTGGACTAACGAGCTTCCACAAATAATTAACGCGCATAAAAATGGCCTGACGGGTATTTCTAGCTTTTCTTAATAGTCTCGCATATTCTGGTTCGCATAACTACAAACACCAATTCTATCCCTCTCTATCTCTCTGCATAACTCACATCTTCTTGTATTCTATCATCATCGTCGCTAGTCGCTATTCTTTGCAAACCTTCACGGTTCTGAGTTTCTTCCTACAAAAACCCTAAGGGAAATAACGTTTCGTCGCTGTCGTACTATATTCAGAGAGAACTTCGCTATTTTCGCGTCAGCGACGGAGATGCGTCAAATAGACTCTCCTGCGTGGAGCTTCCGGTGAATAAAAAAACACGATTGATAAATGATTCCACAATCTTCTTCCTCCTCCACTTTCGATTTCTTATCTCACGCTAACGTCTCACGCCGTCTGCTATGTCCCTGCTCCAACGAGCACGGCCTGATTCTCCTCCGCGATAGATTCACAAAGCGGCGGATTCTCCGCCGGAAAACCAGATTCCAGGTCACGAATGCGAGCTCGAGGTTCGTTTCCAGCGGAATTCGCGTGGATACGGCGAGAAAGGTCGCGAGGAGTCTCGTGCTCGCTCGATTCTCGAATGAATTCGATGACGAGCAAGAGTCTTCGATTCAGAGCGACCGAAGCAGTTTCACTAACTATCGAGAAGATCCGATCGTGGACAAGCTGAGGACTCAGCTCGGCTCTATCCACCCCATCCCCTCTCCGCCATTCAACCGCAGCGCGATTGGTCTCTTCGCCTTCTTCTTCTTCGTCGGCGTTGTCTGCGACAAGCTCTGGGCGTGGAGGAAGAGGCGGAGGCAGGACAGGCAGCAGAGAGCCGGGCCGTGGGCGCAGCTTCCCTCGCCGTCCTTCGAGAAGGATTTGCAGAGGAAAGAGTCTGTGGAGTGGGTGAACATGGTGTTGGTGAAGCTATGGAAAGTTTACAGAGGCGGGATTGAGAATTGGCTCGTTGGACTGTTGCAGCCTGTGATTGATGACTTGAAGAAGCCTGATTATGTGAAAAGAGTTGAGATTAAGCAGTTTTCGCTTGGGGATGAGCCTTTGTCTGTTAGAAATGTCGAGAGGAGGACGTCGAGACGCGTTAATGACTTGCAGTAAGCTCATACCTTTAAGTGATTTTGCTCTCTTATATGTTAAAGGTTTCTTATGTTGTCATTTTTTTTTCTTCTTATAGGTACCAGATTGGACTTAGGTATACTGGTGGGGCTCGGATGTTGTTAATGCTCACTTTAAAGTTTGGTATCATCCCAGTAGTCGTGCCAGTTGGTATTCGGGATTTTGATATCGACGGGGAGCTTTGGGTTAAATTAAGATTGATACCGTCAGCTCCTTGGGTTGGAGCTGCATCATGGGCATTTGTTTCACTTCCGAAGATCAAATTTGAGCTTGCACCTTTCCGATTGTTTAATCTAATGGGTATGAGTGAATCATGATATCTGTTAATTTCTCGTTATCTCGTTTATGCCACATCTGAGTTTCTATCTTCTTAAATAGTAAATACACAATCTTTTGCTTGGTGATACGTTGAGTTGTTGATCATATAAAATGTGGAAAGGTCATGTTATTATCTATTGCGGAATAGTGTGCAAAGCACTTTTTGTTTAACTACAAAAGAATGACATGAATAATTGCTCATATAGTTTTCTTCTTTTTTGCATGATGCTTCGGATGATAACATCAGGAATCCCTGTTCTATCAATGTAAGTCCTACTATGCTTGTCTTCATGCATCTTGTTTGCTGAATGAACTGTTCTTTGCAACCAGTGGTTTAATGCTGCATTGGTTGAAGTGTTTTGTACTTGAAAAATTGTTTCCTGTTTCGATGAGGTATATAGTTGTAGATATGAGTTCCGTAACCTCCTTTAGCCGAATTTTGGGAGCATATAGTTTAAGTTGCAGTACTGGATAATTTGATCTGAGAATGGTATTCTTTTAGCTTTTTTTCTTTATTGACTGTTCATCTTCCTGGATGGTCTGATATATCGGTTTCTTCCCTCTTTTCTCTGCTTTCTCTCTTTCAGGTTCTTGACCAAACTGCTGACAGAAGATTTGCCTCGCTTATTTGTCCGGCCAAAGAAAATTGTCTTGGATTTCCAGAAAGGAAAAGCGGTTGGACCTGTTTCAGAAGACCTAAAATCTGGAGACATGCAGGAAGGGAACAAGGATTTTGTTGGGGAACTGTCTGTTACTCTTGTAAATGCCCAGAAACTTCCATACATGTTCTCTGGTAAGTTATGCCTCCATAGTTTCTTTCTTCTTCCGTTGATTACTTTCTGGCAGTCTGTGTTATTTTAGTGTCTCTGTATACCCCCGTGTTCATTCTGAGGGTCATTCGAATACGTTGAGCAACAAAAAATAGTTATACTTATGCACATCACATGTTCTTTATCACTTTACTTGTTTCTCTATTCATAACATTTTTTTTTATATTTTGTAACAGGTAGAACGGATCCATATGTTATATTACGAATGGGTGATCAAGTTATCCGCAGTAAGAAGAATAGTCAAACTACTGTGATTGGGGCTCCTGGTCAGCCTATCTGGAATCAGGTAAAGTGCTTAAATATCTCAATGGTTTATTCATATTCTGGTGGTGAATTAGTTTGTGTTTAATTCGCTAAAGTTCTATAGAATATTTCTGTATCATAAAATATTTTCAGGACTTCCAATTCCTTGTTTCAAATCCTAGAGAACAAGTATTACAAATTGAAGTCAATGACTGTCTTGGATTCGCCGATATGGCTATTGGCACCGGAGAGGTAAATCATCTTTCCTTTTATTTTGTTTGTTAGGTGCATAAGAACTGCTTGATATGTTGTATGAAATGATTTCTCAAGATGATGAACGTCTACTTCTGTGACATGCTTTATTCATGTTTTCAAGTGTCGGCTACTCTGTAATTCACTGTGTCGGCTACTCTGTAATTCAATCTTTATTAACAACATTATACAAGAATCCACTTTCTTCCCTTTATTCTCTGCACTGTGTTTCGATTAAAGGGTTTGAAGTGAAAAGAAGATGAGTTTGAGAAATAGCACCAGTGCTCTGATAATATAGGTAGGAGCTTGCTTTTAGTTAGATGTAAAACTTAAAAAATATGTGACTGAACGAGTAAGAAAACAGTCGTTGAATAGTTAGTTACTGCAGTGACAATGAGTTTGTTGTATTAGTTTAGTACCAGGTATTAAGTGAGCATGTCACACCTCTCTTAAAAAATTGTATCTCAGGTTACGCACCCCTAGGTTATCGGTCTTCCTTGTCAGTATACAAATATTCACATAACTATTCTTGGCAAAATGCCATCTTCAGGTTATGCAGTTTGAGATCTCGGCATCTTCTCTGATAACTTGTCACTGTCAGCCGATTGGTTACTTGTCTATTCCGAGAATCTCTGAATCAATTACTTTTGCTGTCTGCATAAGCTTATTCTAACCTTATTTTCTGTCTGAATAACCTTACTCTGACCTTATTTGCTGTTTGCATAACCTTAGTACTAACCTTATTACTTCATTATGCATCCAGGTTGCTCTTGGATCACTGCCAGATACGGTTCCTACAGATAGATTTGTTGTTTTGCAAGGAGGTTGGAGTTTGTTCGGAAAGGGATCTGCCGGGGAAATACTACTGCGGCTTACATACAAAGCATACGTGGAGGATGAAGAAGATGATAAACGCAATGCAAAAGCCACTAATGCAGATGCTTCTGATGATGAAATGTCTGATTCCGAAGAACCTAGCTCATTCGTGCAGAGTGACAAGATTCCTTCTGGTGATCTTAGTCAAGAGTCGTTTATGAATGTGCTGTCTGCGTTAATTTTGAGCGAGGAATTTCAAGGCATAGTTTCATCGGAAGCTGGGAACAAACTTTATGAAGATGAAGAAAGCGTGTCACCAGTATCCTCAAAGGCTACGGACTCAAATTCTCAACCGGACAATTCTGGCAATGGGGGCATATCAGATTCGGAAGTGAAAAGCCCGAGTTCTGATAGAAGCGCCGTTGATGATGGAGGTAAATCGAGGCTCTGTCTTATTATGATTTGCTTCCATGGTTGCTTGGTCTAAAACTATTGAGCTTTCTAATTTCAGGATTAGCATTACTGTGGTTCAGTGTAATCACTTCTGTATTGGTGCTCGTTGCTATTAACATGGGGGCCTCAAGTTTCTTCAACCCGTGACATGGTGTTGTATGGATCACTAGCGATTTATTTTGCCAACGTAATTCTCTGAACCTAGAAATGGAAACTTTGCAAGTTCTGCCTATGGTTGCCAATATCAGTTGAATTCACTTGAATAGATAAATGGAATCTTTGCATATAGTTGAGAACCAATCTTGCAATCTACAACTGTGTTTTAGCTGGCGTAGTTTATGTTTTAGCCTTTCATATCAATACTGAAACTCGGAAAATCGTCAGTTAGATTAAACTATGTAAGTTGAAAAAAATGAACTGAAGTCTCTGTAAATGAGAAATCGGAAATACTGAGAACCTGGCATGCAGTGTATAATAGAAACTTTAAATAGAATGTAGTGTTCTGTAATGATTGTGTGCTTTGCTTAATGGTCTGGTGGAGTCTTGTATTTGATATGCCATCGTCCAGCTTCCAGTTCTGCTGTATGCATTCATTAGTGCCCCATTGTTGATTACTGACCAAAGTCTCTTATTTAATGGCAGGTTGGTTCATTCTCTCTTCTCGACCTTAGAGATGGCTTATAACGAAGCCTCAGTTTTGTGTTTACATTCTAATGCCGTTTGTATGCATGTCATTAGAAGAGGGGCACTTATTGCGGCAGAGAGTTTTAGGATATATTTCACACAATCTCTTACAACAGTGAATCAACGTGTATACCAGTGGTTTGTTATATAGTACATGGAAAAAGATTCTCCATTCAAATAAAGTTTATTCTTTCTGCAAGTAAACGGTTCTGGTTTTGATAAAACGTAACATAGTGACGCCTGCTATTAGCAGTCACCAACTTGAAGGCTTTTAATGGTGCCCTATGAATTTGTTGGTGGAAGTTTGCACTTGGAAGTAGTAATAACGCTGTTCAGTTAAGTTTTGTCCATTTTTCAGGTACAACAATTGTAACTCTGCCAGGGATGTACTTAGAGGAGCAAGAGTAAAACAGGTACATTTCATCTTCTTTTTTTTTTGAATGGTTTTTTTGGCTGTGGACGTTGTCTTACTAGATCATGTTAGGAGGATCATTAAGTTCTTCATGGTTCTCAGATAGCTAATCTCGTATTTTGAATTTTAGTTGCGAAGGAAATTTTTTTTGGTCATTCAAAAGCATATTTGCCTAACAGTTGAATAAGTGTAAGTCGTAATAGTATGGCTTGATGAAAAGCCACAGAAACTAGAAGATATGTTGCTAGAAGTCATGGATTATATGATCATGTTAAAGTTAAACAGAAGAACACAACTTACAATATATATATTGTGTTAATTAATTGCACGTTAAGAGGACAATTAGATCTACACTTATTAAAAGCATATATGCAACCAAACATATATAATAGCAAAGGGATCGTGGGTGCATTAAATTAAGGCTAAGTGACAGAAGCAAAACAGTAATCCATGAAATTAAAAAAGGGATTAATAAGTGAGAAAAATGGAGACTAGAGATGGTATATGATTATATTACCAGAGATGAGGGAGAGAACTCACGTGAAGGAGTTGAGATCACGTCAGACACATGTGGTGGACAGTTCTTGTTATAGGTTTGTTTTCCCAAACTCTCTTCTTCGGTTTCTCCGTTCTCTTTTGTCTTCTTACTCTCATTTTATTTCATTTCAACTTCAGTTACTTCACTAATTCTTTAACGTAGTAAATAGTCATTTAATATCTTTAATTACAACTACAAGACTGAAAAGAGGAACAAAAAGCTTAGTGTTCAATCATATTATGCGCGCTCATCTTTTGACAAATCACAATCTCTATGACTTGTATTTTGGCTCTTCACACTTCCTGAATGATACACTATGATGTAAAATTAATACAGAGAATTTAATTGGACAATGACGTTATTTTTGTTGATGGATAACGCATGGGTTATTTACGTGGCACTGGACCAAATAGTGTTGTCGTGTATCGGATTTTTCTATAAAAACAAAATTGCTGCTGCTGTAAAAATGATTTCTTTGACGTAAACAGTGGTGTTCCCAATTTCTCGTACTCCATGCAAGACCAATCTTTGAATTACAGTATAAATTTTTTGTCAACAAAATTATTGGTTTTTTTATAAATCAAACAACCTAACCAAATTTCATTTTCCAAATTTCTGAATACATATATTTACATTCAAAATTAAATAAAATCTGCTAAGACGAAACAAAAACTTATGAAGTGTGAATCAAATTTTGCTGATGTCAAAGTAAAAAAAAACCCCATTTTTATTCACATTGAAATATGGTTTGGAGTTGTAAACATAGTGATAATAGTTGGCATATTTAAAATATAGTTTACGAGATTTTGCCAGAGCTGGATATCCTTCTCAAACGTGCAATCACTCCTGTGAACCTTTTTCTATTTCAAACAATTTAAATAGCTTTTGGTTACAAAAGAAAAATAAACCATTACCTTTTCAGCAATTGATTACTTTAAAGTGTAACCCTTTTTTTCAAAAAGCTCATGATTTTATGGTTAAAGTTCAAGTGCACATTATTATTCTATTTGATAAATCAGCTGAATAAGTTATTTTCTGTAACACTTTTAGCAGATCTTAGCAAGAGATAATTGGCTATAGAAATGTTTATTGATCGTCTTTCCACCAAAACGCGATCCTTCTTTTTATTAATCATCGTTACTATGCAGGCACTTATAATGCATCCAATAATTTTCGTATATGAATTATGATGAGAAAATGGATATCTTTAATTCACTATGATCAGCAAGCATATACTTAGGGTTTGGACATTTAAAAAAGCATGTAAGACTTTTCCACTAGAAATTATTGAATTTTATACAATAAACTCTTAAAATGCATTTAGAAAAAATTAATTTGACATTTATATATTCCCTTTGATTGGATACATGTCTTCCAGCTTTGCAAGTCTAAAATTTGTTGTGATTTATTATACCAATGGGAAATAGAAACTATTAAAAGATATATACTTTCTATCTTTTTCTCATCAATATTATGAGTTATATTTGTTAGAAAACTTTCAAATTGTTGGATATTTGTCCTTTTACAAGAGAAATAACATTTAGACATTACTTTCTGGCATAATTTTCTTAGTATTGGTAAAAAAAATAATTTTCTTAACATTGGTTGATATTATTTTATAATAATCTTCTACAAAAATTTAATAAAATCATTAAAATAGTGGAAATTACATTTGTTTTGTTAGATAAATACACGTGAATCAGGCTGGCAACAATCACCTTTTTGGAGTTATAAAGACAATCATCTCTCAGTATCCGGACACTTTCACTTATCCTCCTCTCTCTATCTCCTCCTTCACATTCTTCAGGTAATCTCTTTCACTCTTAGACTGGTTATTATCTTATTCCTTCCTTAGATCTCTCGAACCTTGTTGATAGTTTACTACATACCACAAGTCAACCATGTGAGTTTTGATCTCTTAACCATCTCCATCTTGAAAATTTCAAGCATAAATTTCAGAACTTGCTCAACATTGTTTCAATGACTTTGTAAGAAGACTAGATGTGTAGATCTACGGACTAGAACCAAACTCATAACTCTCTATCTCTTTGTCCTTTCCACAACCGTATAACTTCATGTCTAGTTGTCTTTGCTGTTCACTATCTCATTATTTCCGTGGAGCCCACACTATACTGCTCACAGATTGATCACACACACAGACACACACACACACAAACATATATATATATATATATATATATATATATATATATATATATATATGTGTGTGTGTGTGTGTGTATTTTCATATCTTGATTCTTGTGGTTAGTTGTACAGTGATGGATCTGAAAACTCTCAAGTTTTGGTTAAGTTTTAAAGATCATTTTGTTTACTTACAAGGATTCGTTCTGTTTTGATGCAGTGAGGAGAGGGAATCTCAAAAATGTCGGATCTTCAGGCACCGCTCGTAAGACCAAAAAGAAAGAAGACATGGGTTGACTACTTCGTCAAGTTCAGATGGATCATAGTCATCTTCGTCGTCCTCCCCATCTCAGCCACACTCTACTTCCTCATCTACCTCGGCGACATGTGGTCAGAGTCCAAATCCTACGAGAAACGCCGCAAGGAACACGACCAGAACGTCTCCAAAGTCATCAAACGCCTCAAGGAGAGAGACGCAGCCAAGGACGGTCTCGTCTGCACCGCGCGCAAGCCGTGGATCGCCGTGGGGATGAGAAACGTGGACTACAAGAGAGCGCGCCATTTCGAGGTCGACTTGGGTGAGTTCCGCAACATCCTCGAGATCAACAAGGAGAAGATGATCGCTAGAGTCGAGCCTCTCGTCAACATGGGACAGATCTCTCGCGCCACTGTCCCCATGAACCTCTCTCTCGCTGTTGTTGCTGAGCTTGATGATCTCACCGTTGGTGGTCTCATCAACGGTTACGGTATTGAAGGAAGCTCTCACCTCTACGGTTTGTTTGCGGACACCGTCGAGGCTTACGAGATCGTTCTTGCTGGTGGAGAACTTGTCCGTGCCACGAGGGATAACGAGTACTCTGATCTCTTCTACGCGATCCCTTGGTCGCAAGGAACGCTTGGACTCCTCGTTGCAGCTGAGATTAAACTTATACCGGTTAAGGAGTACATGAGGCTCACTTACATACCGGTTAAGGGAGATCTTCAGACCTTAGCTCAAGGATACATGGATTCTTTCGCGCCTAAAGATGGTGACACGTCGAAGATCCCTGACTTCGTCGAAGGCATGGTTTACAATCCAACAGAAGGTGTGATGATGGTTGGAACATACGCGTCTAAAGAAGAAGCCAAGAAGAAAGGGAACAAGATCAACAACGTGGGATGGTGGTTCAAGCCGTGGTTCTACCAGCATGCCCAGACCGCGCTGAAAAGGGGACAGTTCGTTGAGTATATTCCTACTCGTGAGTACTACCATAGGCACACGAGGTGCTTGTACTGGGAAGGGAAGCTGATTCTTCCTTTTGGTGATCAGTTTTGGTTTAGGTTCCTCTTTGGTTGGTTGATGCCTCCAAAGGTCTCACTTCTTAAGGCTACTCAAGGTGAAGCTATCAGAAACTATTACCATGATATGCATGTTATTCAGGACATGCTTGTTCCCCTTTACAAGGTTGGTGATGCTCTTGAATGGGTCCACCGCGAAATGGAGGTATAGTAGAAGCTCCTTTTTTCTTTAGTACAGCCCATAATTTCATATGGCCGAAACCACAACATGTAATATTAGTTTCGTCCCAAGAGCCACTCTCAATATGCTTGTATTCTTTTGATTTCAGGTGTATCCAATCTGGCTATGCCCACACAAGCTCTACAAGGCACCAATCAAACAACAGATATACCCTGAACCAGGTTTTGAGTACGAGAAGAGACAAGGAGACACAGAAGATGCTCAGATGTACACTGATGTTGGAGTCTACTACGCACCAGGTCCTGTCCTAAGAGGTGAGGAGTTTGATGGGTCGGAAGCTGTGCGTAGGATGGAGAAATGGCTGATAGAGAACCACGGGTTCCAGCCTCAGTACGCTGTCTCTGAGCTTGACGAGAAGAGCTTCTGGAGGATGTTTGATGGTGACTTGTACGAGCATTGCCGCAAGAAGTACAGAGCTGTTGGAACGTTCATGAGTGTTTACTACAAGTCGAAGAAAGGGAGGAAGACTGAGAAAGAAGTTAGAGAGGCAGAGCAAGCTCATCTCGAAACAGCTTATGCTGAGGCAGATTAAGCCATGAAAACAAGAGCTTTGAGAGAGGCTCGAGATTATTATTATTGTTATGGGTGGTAGTGTTTCTTTTGTTTTGTTTGTTATGTATTTCCAGCTTTCAGTTTAGTATTGTCTTTGATGATGCTTATTGTTGTTTGGTTCTTGTTTGACTTATGGTTTGAATGATTTTAGAATTTAAGATTGGATATGCTTTTGAGACTTTTGGTTTGAGATTTTTGGGGCATTCATGACATAACTCATTTTTGATAGTAGGAACTAGGGCTGGAATTTTGACAAGAAACTTTCTGTATTAAAAGACTACACATAGATTTAACCTTTACTTCATGTGTAATATATAACATACTAGTGGTATTCCGGCGCTACACGCCGGTTTGTATATTCTATTCTTATATGAAATTTACAATTTATTTTATAGTCTTAGTAAAGAAAATATATTCAAAAATATGAAAATGATAATATGTGAAAAGGAAGTGATATTTTTCTGATCCATTTGATAGTGGTTAATGACCTACTGTACTATTTTGTTTCGAAATTGTTTAATTCAAAATGGAATAGTATAATTAGATGTGATTAATCGATTCAATTAAAATATATTAAAAAATTGATAGTCGTAACACAATTAATTTAGTTGGAAATTGAACATAAAGTAAAGTTGATATTTTATTTAGAAAATATATTATACTGTTAAGTACCATG
>OVBX01002090.1:0-21965 GCA_900406325.1 Erucastrum elatum | reverse complement strand
AATTATTCTTTTTATAAAAGTCGTTTTTACGATCTTATATATTAGTACATATATTTTTAATATTTTAGCACATGTTACAATATTAAGGAAAATTATTATCAAATAATATTTTACAGTTATCTTTTATTTAGGATTTAAAAATGTAAAATTAATATAAATGGTATTTTTAATTATATTTTTTAAAACATGTCATAATTTTAAATATAAAATTTTCAAGTGTCATGATCATGTTAATTAGTAACTTTGAAAACTAAGTTTTATATAATAAGATATTTGATAGTAATTTTCTTTTCTTTATATAATAAGATAGGAAAATAGGAAAAAAATAAGATAGGAAAATTAATGTAAAAAATAAGGAAATTATCTTTTCTTTATTATGAAAGTAGGAAAATAGGAAAATCAAAGAGTAGGAAAATAGGAAAATTATATTTTCTTTAATATGAAAGTAGAAAAATAGGAAAATCATTCTTATTATATAAATGTTAAATATATTGCACACATGTTGCAATCTAAAATATATAACCGCCACGTGTCGTGATCGTGTTAATTAGTAACTTTGAAAACTAAGCTTTATATAATAAGATTATTATATGATTTATGATGTACATTTTTTGTTACTAATCCCAACAAGGGATTAGTTTGAAAACTGTCTTGATTTTGAGCATGTGTGAAATTTGTTGGATTGGTTAGCATGACAACCAAAGTCATGTTGAAATTTTAGGAACCCTTGAGATATTAATTATTGTTTCTTCTCTTTTTTTCGTAGGAGCACTACATCAGATGAAATCTTGCAAAATAAAATATGTCCCAAAAGCATCACAAAATAAACAAACAAAGAAACTGGAATCAAAACAACAACTCCAAAGTGGAAACAGACATGACAAATGAGATGGCCATGTGGTTATTTCCCACTTTCTAATCTCTGTCTGTCTTATATGACGAAGAGTCAACCACTCAACCGGCAAAAGGTCAAATAAACCGAGATATGATGATAAGTCAAAATCTACACTCATTTTAAATGGTTTAGTGTAAATCTTTATTTAATGTGTAATTTTATTTTAAACTACATGAGTTACTAAGATAAACACCAAGTTTATTTTATTCAAGAAGAAACGATTTTACCGTAATTTTCATCAACTTTATCAATAAAAACATAGGGTAAAACAAAGTACATGCTTATAAAATTGGGTAAGAGAACAAAACCGGGGAAAACCGAAGGGTAAACCAGAGAGCTATAATCTGAACGGTCGAAAAGCATTGACTCCCCCCAATCAATCATCTCTGTTCTCTCTCTCTCATCCTCGCTCGCTCGCTCGATCGCTCTGAAAGGGCAAGAAATAAGGTTTCATTCTTAGAGAGAGAGAGCGCAGAAGGTGGTAAGACCGTTTTGACCTCATCGACTCCCAGAAGATTTTTTAGTCATTGGCGATTCTTTCTTCTCCTCCTAGTCTCTCTCAATTAATTATCCAAACATGAACGAGAAAGCCAACGTCTCCAAGGAGCTTAATGCTCGCCACAGAAAGGTCTCTCTCTCGAAATCTCAGATTGTTTTTTTTTTTTGTTTTTTCTCCTTCCGAGCTATATATGCCGATTTGTAAATCATATAATGATGATTAAGCATGGACGATCTTAATTCGACTAGATCTGTGTTTGTTATTATTCGATTTTCTTATAGTTAGGTGAGGTCTTCGGATCGTTTTTTTCTTTTCTTGGTAATGAATTGTCCTTACAGAAAAAAAAACATATATTCTCCTGATCACACAACATACATACAAGAGAGAGAGAGACACGATCTTGTTTAAGTTTTGTCTGTTTCTTTAGAAATTCTAATTCTGTTGCTTTGATTTTGTAAGAATCCAACAAATGTTCAAAAATTCTGTTAATGACTGTAGGATCTCGCTAGAGTTTTCGAACAGGCATACTCTTTGTGGTCTTGTAACTCTATTTAAATCCGAAAATATACCTTACCTTCATTAACATGTGTTTTGGTACCTTTGAGTTATCTGCTGAGTTTCTTTTTTTCTTTTTTTTTGTGTGTGGGCTTAAGCGATGTGATTGTGGTTGCGTTGAGAACTCTGATTCATTTTGGTTTGTTGAACATGTCAGTTGTTTCGTGTGTTTTAGATTTTATTATTATTTGACTAATAGTTTCTTGGTGTCGTCTCTTTACGAGTTTTTCTCTTTGATTTTAAGTCTATCGCTTGAACATTATTCCCTTTGTTCTTATTTTGCAGATTCTTGAGGGGCTTCTTAAACATCCAGAGAACAGAGAATGTGCTGACTGCAAAACCAAGTATTTGTTTTTTTTTTCTTTTTCGCTGTTTTGTGAATCATCCAGAGCTTTATGGAATTCACATTTTTGTATTTAGCTAATACTATTATTCGCCTTTTCGCAGAGGTCCAAGATGGGCTAGTGTTAATTTAGGTATCTTTATCTGCATGCAATGTTCTGGGATTCACAGGAGTCTCGGCGTACACATATCAAAGGTCGGTCCTCTCTCTCTGTTTCCTTTCCACGCCTGTTTTCTCGTTGCTGCATTTTCGATAAAAGCTCAGTTCTTGTTATTATAAGACTCAGTCCATCAATCTCTCTGCTTTTGTTTGATGCCCATTCCCTATCTAGAAAAATATGTCATTTATCTAGTGTATACGCGTACACCTCCTCAAGCAATTCTGCGCAAAAGTACATGATTATGTTGTGCCTTCTGATCACTTATATGAGCTGAGTCCTTCTTGTCAAGTCGATTTCAACTTTAGCTGCATATCTAAGAGACTTATCTTTTTCTGCCAATGGCTGATGAGTGTAGGTTCGATCTGCCACCCTGGACACATGGCTCCCGGAGCAAGTTGCATTTATTCAATGTAAGTGTCTTTGGACTTGAATTCTCTGTAGGTGGTCCACGTTTAGACAGGATTCGTTTCGCCATGTAAAAAGTATATGACCTTTTATTTGCAATGCAGCAATGGGAAACGAGAGAGCAAATAGTTACTGGGAAGCTGAGCTACCCCGAAACTATGATAGAGTTGGCATTGAGAACTTCATTCGTGCTAAGTAATGTCTCTCTCTCTCTTTTCAATTTCCATAACCCTCGGCCTCAGTTCATTTGACATTGAACTAATTCTTATGGTATTACTTTTGTAGGTATGAAGAGAAGAGATGGGTTTCTAAAGGTGAAAAAGCTAGATCACCCCCGAGATTCGAGCAGGCGCGGAGATCTGTGGAGAGGACTACTGTGCCTGGATATGAGCATGGGCACAGTAGTAATCCTCCTGTAAATTTGTTCGAGGAAAAGAAAACTGTCCAAGCACCTAGAACAAGATATAGTGTTTCTGCAACGAGGATAAGTCTTCCCGTGCCTCCCCAGGGACCTGGCCAGGTACCAAACTTACTACCCGGACGATATGCTGTCCTAATTAATGCCTTTAGTTACCCATAACTATCAAGAATCCCCATGCCATGTTTTTATTTAATAACCTTAGGATATCAGAAGTAATGCTGTTTTAGATGTCGGACCTTATATTCTTCTTATATCTAGCATAGGGCATCATAACTTTTCAAAGCCTGTTTTTCTGATAGATGAATCTTAAATAATGATAGGTTATAAAGCCACCGCAGAAAGTAGAATCTGTAGCCGCTCCTGTGGAGACGACGAAACCAGCAGTAAATGTTGCACCGGCATCAGAACCTCCAAAGGTGGATTTTGCTACTGATCTCTTTGACATGCTGTCAATGGACGAGCCGACTGCAAATACCTCAGAGGCAGCTCCTCCTGCTGATGATAATTGGGCTGGCTTTCAGTGTATGTAACTATTCTAGCATGTGCATGGGTTTAATCATATGATAATATTATTCATATCCTTTTTTAACTTTATGTTAAAATATATGAATCATAAAATTGCAGCGGCTGGAAATGGTCAGACGGCAGAGAAAAGTGTTGCAGCAAAGCCTGATGAGATTAGTTCTCCTCCAGCTACCGGCATCGAGGATTTGTTTAAAGACACACCTAGTTTAGTAGCTCAACAAGCACCACAGAAAGATGTGAAAGGCGATATCATGAGCCTATTTGAGAAGGTAAATTATATATTCTCTTCTCATATTTACTGCTAGTTAGGTTACTTTTCTATACCTCCAACACAGAACCTATATAGTGTATCTTGTTATCACTTACTCTGATTCTTTCAAAACTGGAAATTAAAAAAAATTCCTACACCAAAGTCAAGTGATATAACTGTTCTGTCTTTCATTTGTTACAGACGAATATAGTGTCGCCTTTTGCCGTGCATCAGCAACAGGTCGCTATGCTTGCTCAGCAGCAAGCCCTTTACATGGCTGCAGCAAAAGCTGCAGGCGGGACTCCAAACGGTGCGAATCAGCAAGCTGTTGCGAATGCTCTAAATTTAGCATCAACAAATTGGTCAAACACTGGCTACCAGATCCCTGGAATGACTAACCCAGGAGGTGGTCAAGCTGATCTCCAGAAACTTATGCAAGTAAGTATCTATCTCCCTTTTGCTTTTGTTTCATCATCAAGATCTAAATTACCCGTTGACAATTCTCACTGCGTCTTGCTCTCTGTTATATGTCGCCTTGATTTTAGAACATGAACATGAACGCAAACATGAACATGAGACCCGCACAACCGCAAGCGAGCACTCCTCAATATCCAATATCCAGGTATGTAGGCGATACTGCTTTCTGGTTGTATCATCTATAAAGATATATAAGAAAAACAAAGAAGTAGAAATTCATCATACTCTTGTTTTCATGAGCTCCTACGGTTATCAATCTGTGACAACTTTTCTGTTTCTTTTTTATTAATAATGCAGTTTCTACACTACGGGTCAAGGTAATACCGCGGGTAATGGTATGACCCCGAACTCAACCGTTAAACCTCAGTCATCATCCTCGGCGACGAGCACTACACCACCTTCTCAAACAGGCAAAGACTTCGATTTCTCTTCCTTGATGGATGGAATGTTCACAAAACATTGATCAAGAGAGGGACTTCTCCGGAGTTTGCCCATCTTATAATTTGAAGAATTAAAGAGATATACAATCAATCATATCTGGACAGTTTTTCTGCTGAAAAATTATTTTTCTTTGAAACTTTGTTGTAGTTTGTGCTTTTGATTCTTGAGAAGAAAGAAAAAAAGATTTTATCCATATTGTATAATATGGTTTTTATATTAGTATAAATATATAAAATAAAGTAAAAGAATCAAATTATGATTTCAACAATTCCTTTACTCAACCAAAGCTTTTGATGACTTATCGGCTGCTTTGCTTGTCTGGGACTCCCCTGCCGGGGGAGAGGTCGCTTATATACATATTACAATTTATATCTAAGATATTATACCAAAGTAAACATTCGTGTTGATGTTAATACTAAATTTAACATGTAAACATAAAAAATCCAACAAACACGAAAAGTTTTTAAGCTAGTTATACCCAATTGTATATTGAGTAAAGTTTGAGACTTGTTTAAGCAAAGAAAAAAACGGTTGGAAACTCCTTTCAAACAAAAAGCTATCTTACCTTTAATGGTTAGTATCAATAAAGGCGACGTGTTGATGTTGAACATGTTATGGACGGCTGTGTTTAGTGTTTAAAAGGTTTGAGTTTGGCATTGTTCGTGCTTTCGGTCAAATGGCTCTTCTCCATCACAATTTGTTTGTAGCTCACTCTGGCCAACCTCCGTTTACCTTTTTTTCTCTTATAAGATGTCGTGAACCACTTCAATTGTACATCAGATTTCATACATTATCTTAGTAGATTTTTAATCATTGTCTTATATAGCAATTAACAATTCAAAAAGAGTTCTTACGCAATAGTTGTGTTCCATCCATAATAGTAACTAGATATTGATCCGTACAACTGTACAAGTACATGTTTTACAATATATACATAATATATACAAATTTTAGAAATTTAAAATGTTACGGTTACATTATTACTATTTTTTATTGTTTATGCTACGTATTTTATGACATGTAATAGGAGCATCCGTAAAAAAATACAAACCGTAAACACTGTAATATGAATTTTACAAATATATACATACATATATATATATATATATATATACTTTATGCAATTTAATATATTTAATTTAATAATAATATATGATTCTTAAATACACAGAATAACTCATGAGTGAATAACTTATAATTATAATGTATTTGTTAAATTATATATCAAGAAATTTTGAAGAATATATTTAAAATATATGAAAACATAAAGTAACAATACAATATATATATTATNATATATGAAAACATAAAGTAACAATACATAGATTATATTTTGCTCTTTGATTATTCAAAAACCCCCTAAAATGAAACTATAAATAATTTTAATAATTTCTTTAACAAATTAATAACAATCATACAAAACCTAAGAATAAATATTAATAGTATTTTGGACCACAATGATCTATGATTCAAGTTAATTCCATTATTATTTTTCTTTAGTATTGTGTTATATATGTTACTAAACAACATTATATTTTTATTACTATCTTTGTTTCCAAAAAACTCTAAAGTATACTCGAGCTTTAACAAGATTGATAGATGTATTTGTTAAATTATATATCAAGAAATTTTGGATAAGATATTTAAAATATATGAAAACAGAAAGTAACAATACGAAATATATATTATATAGATTATATTTTGTTCTTTATTTATTTAAAACCTCCTTAAAATAAAACAATGAAGAATTCTAATAATTTTCTTTGACAAATTAATAACAATCATACAAAACCTAAGAAAAAATATTAATTGTATTTGAGCCATAATGATTTATGATTCAAGTTAACCTCATCATTTTTTTCTTTAGTATAGTGTAATATATGTTTCCAAACAATATTATATTTTTTTACTACTATATTTGTTTCCAAACAATTCTAAGTGTACTTCAGTTTTAATAAGATAGATATAACTATCGCGTAAATGAGAGTATCTACACGAGAAGTAAGATCTTTAACTTGTGAATTGTACGTTGGATTTGTTAGTTTTGTTTTACTAAATTAATCATCGTCTCTTTACGTCTATCGACCTATACATAGTGTAAACATAACATGATAATCCAACTTATATGAGGCCAGGTCCGACTTTTGGATTCTACAACTTGGTTAGTAGAAGCAAAAATATAGTGTCGGTCTTGGAACGAGCTTTGGACATATACGTTTTGAATTCTATTTAATGTAGTAACTTTTCTTTTTGTCAGCAGTGTATTTACACAGTAATTAAAGATCCAGTCAGTGTCAAGCACAAACAAATACAAAATGGTCGGTAGAGTTTTTTGTTGTGCCTGTTGACCCGTAATTAGGAGGGATATATACATCTTTCACGGATTTGAATGGTCAAATCAAATCTAATATTAGTATATGCAATGCAAACAAAATTGAACGTTAGAACTGAGGATGGGCGTAACGTATGCATCCATTCTCAATTATTATTATTATTTTTAGATCTGCATGTCCTTATCTAAACCATTATTCACACTCTCACATTTATCGTAACTATCATTCTCACAATGAATTTCAACTACAATGTCAATGAAAATGGCCTGCCTAAAACACAGTAGGTTCTCTCCTAACTCAATTCTATAATCTCAACGCCATGAAATTATTCACATTTTATTGTCAAAAATCTTGGTGTAATGTTAGGTAAGGTTTAGCTCCAAAAGAAAGCATCAAAGTCCAAACCGCCACGTGTAACTCAGATAAGCCATCATCACCATGCCGTATGTACATGGCCCACTTGTGATTCTGCTAAAAGCCCATAAGGACCACATTTTAAATTTAATTTTCACCAAAATTTTTTGCTTCCAAATATATAAATACACACACCTCAGCTTTTTGTGTAGTAGATAAGAACATGAGATCATTCACCACCACCATGCCTCTTCTTCTCTCCACCTCTTCCTTCAAAACCGCAGCCACCGTCGTCATCGCCAGCGTATTTTCTGTAGCAATGGCCGTGAGTTTCGCCGTTCCTTCAGTCCCGCATTTCGTGGCGTCTTGCTTTCCGATGATATACGAAAACACCGTCTTCCTCCTCAAGCCGCCGTATCTTTACTTAGTCATCAACTGTATCATCGTCTCTATAGTCGCTACTTCTAAGCTCACTCACAAACCGTCTTCCAATATCGACGATTCTGTTTTCACCGAAGCAGCTGCGCCTGTGACGGTGGTGCCGCTACCTTCTGATATCGACACGGTTTACTTAAACGTGTCTCATCACGCCGTCGCTTCTGATTATACCGAACGTGTGGACAATGATACAAAGGTGGAAGATGTTACTCAAGTCATCGGTGATGATAAATTGATAGGTGATTGGTCGGAACCGGAGAAGCCTAAACTGAAGAGTGATTGGTCGGAACCGAAGAAGCCAAGCAGTGATTGGTCGGAACGGGAGAAGGAGAAGCCAAAACAGCAGCAGAGTGATTCGCCGGAGATTTCGAGGGTGAAGCTAACGAGGAAGCCGCCGAGATACAGTCGACAAAAGTCGCTTATAATGAGTGCTGAAGAAGGTATGTAGATTCGACCGTCGGAGTAAATATTCGAGTTTCTTGGAGGGGTAAAATCGTAAATGAACTTTTTTCCGAAATTTCTGCAGGTGGTGGTGATGTAATGCGACCGAGGAGGGAGGACACGATGGAGACGACGTGGAAGAAGATAACGGAAGGACACTCGACGCCGTTAACCAAGCACTTGACTAAATCCGACACGTGGCAAGAGAGGTCGCACGTGCACAGCTCGAAGGAGAAGACGAACAAGTCCGAGAACTTGAATGACGTAAATGCCCCTGCGGAGCTTAAACGCGAGGCGTCACCGGGTCAGGAAGAGCTGAACCGGCGCGTGGAAGCGTTTATCAAGAAGTTTAATGAAGAGATGAGATTGCAAAGACTAGAGTCTTTGGCTAAGAATAACGAAATGGAAAATGGAGGGACTTGTTTGTAAATATTTTTTTTTGTCAGGTCGTGTTTCTTTTATTTAGCTGTCAATGAACACGGGAGAAAGGGACGGCACCGGCACAGTCGCAAATGTTGACTCTTTTGTAGAACTACTTAGCTGTAAATGACTTTCTGTGTGTATGCGTATGATTGTTGTATTTCTACTTTCTAGGCCGTCTAAAATCACACTAATCGTGTGGTTTAAGATGAGAGGATAACTTGTTAAGAACAAAGACTAGACTAGTGAGTAGTAATCGAATACATTGTTTGTTTGTTTATTTAAGATTTTATATTATAAAAATATTACAGTTTGTAATACTATACACACTATATTTTTTTGGGTAGAAATGAGTATATGAATCTTCTTTTGGAACGAATATTTACATGACCATAGTAGCAGCAGGGAAAAGCCTATCCAAGAAAGTATACAAACCCCCTCCAAGTAGAAGAGCACCACTGTCACAAAAAAAATGAAAACTGAAACAGTAAATTAACAAAAATATGAAATCATTTATGGTTTTAGAATGTGCCTCAAACTCGAGACATACCTTATGGGGTTAATCCATGCAGAGACTTTTCGAAACGAGAGCAAGCTCTGCAGAAGTTCAAGAGACGGTGAATACTCAGATGATTCACAAAATATAAAACCTAAAGTACAGAAACACATACCTGTAAAGCTCCTGCGAAAGAAGCAGCGAGGATGAGTGGAGCAACGTAACCTGTTGTATACGTCAACAGTAAGCTTCCACCTATTACTGGATCCTGTATGTCACAACCATTACATCATCCGTTATAACTTTATAACCAAGTAGAAAAATATACTAGCACTGATATTAAAAACAGAACTACCTTGGAAGTAGCCACATAGCCAAGAAGCGTGGCTAGAACTGGAGTACTACAAGGTGACGCAGCAAGTGCGAATGTGAGACCCGCTAGATACGCTTGTACACCTATCAAATACATTTTGTCACCAAAAATGTCACAAACAACAACAAAAAATGCCGTAAAGTATTAGTGTATGACTTTGTCTTAGGATTATTACTAGATGGGAAGTTTGCTGCTGCTGCACGAGGATCAAAGTTGTCAAAGAAAGATGGAAGCTGAAGTTGGATTACCTGTAAGAGGAGAATAGAAGAGATTGCTGTTGGACATGGCAATGCTATTGATGCTAAATGAAAAAGTACTAATGTGTAACAGAAAGTACCTCAAGTAGATTGAGACCCATTACAATAGCCAGACCTGATGCAGCTACTGGTAGTCCCTGTCCTATTTGTCCATAGGCTTTTCCGGCAAAAGAAGCTACTATCCCAAGAAGTGCTAAGGTAGTTGCCAATCCCAGTGAGAAAGCAATCGCGTCTCCAATAACCTAACTCCATGTAGAGCTAAAAATGTTACATAACTAAAATATGCGACTGAGAAGTGATTAAGAGAACTTGAATTTAGCTTCTTTTACGTTTTGATTTCACATCGATCCTACTAACTCATTACGCGACAACTACTATATAAATATGATCTAAAGTGACACTAACCTGACCTCTGCTTTTGCCAGATCCGAATGCACCTATAGATTACAGGCATAGTAAGGGCCAGTGAGTAAGGATTAGAATATCAAGTTAAAAATATATCTATAACTTGTGAGAATAAGTTATCATACCAATATAACCAAGTGTCAAAGGCAGAACACTAAGTGTACATGGAGAAAGACTTGTCACAAGTCCTGCCCCGAATATTACTGCCAAACTACAAGAGGGACAAATTATCAGGCGAATCAGAGAAATCGGTTGTTAAACCCTTGGACATGCGTGTATTGAGAAGGAGCCAGAAAAAAACAAACCTTGTTACACTGAGAGCTGAGAGCTGATCCTGAACAGCTTCATTAGCTTGTTGGTTAGCTGAATACAAGAAGTTTCCAAGCGAGTCTCCCAGCGTCCCTTCCGCCAAAATGTAAACGGAAGTGGCTTGATCCTGTCTTGACAGTATAATTAGTTTCTGATTTCACAAGAAAACTGGAAAATAGAACATGGTCTAAAATCAGAAGCATCTTAATGCAGAAAAAAACATAGGCACTAATAATATGCGCCAAAACAAAACAAAATATTTCAGATCAAACCCCTAAAACAATGTCCTACATATACAGAGGCGCTGAAGGAGAAAAGGAAAAAAAAAAATATCTTAGACATTCTCAATAAACTATCCACCTAAGTGAAATATTAACTGAACTAACCTACAGTAACAAACACCAGTGAAAAGATACCAGATGTATGATAGCAATTAAAAAAAAAAAGAAGATGATAGTCTATGATTAAAACCTTACCAAGACAACCATTTTCAAGTCCGCGGCCTTTGCTGAGCTAAGAGTTACCAAGTTTGCCACTGAGAAACCAAAAAAAAAAAAAAATTGAGGTATTCATAATCATATGAAAATAAAAGTTCAGTCGTTCGAAGACATAGTGAGGCATACTTTGCTAGTTTTTCCTCGCTCATAAAACACAATTAGATTTCTTATTTCTGACTACAACCTCATCTCAAGAGTCAAAAAGACTTGCAGAGTAAATAGGTGAAAAATGGAGAAGAGGGTAACGTTTACCTCCTACTAAACCACTACCAAACATAGCAAGTTTAACACTTTTGCTCTCTTTCTTCGTTAGAGAAACAGCATCAGAACATAAACTTCTCCCTCTCTGAAGCTCACTGTTCTTGGCAACACGAACCAGCTTTTTTTCTGCAGTTCACAGCGAGAAAACAAACTCAACAATGACTGAAAAATCCTAAGTTAACAAAACTATCTCTACTACTTACCCTAAATCCTAGACAATTTCAAACAGAGTGCATGTTCTGAGTGTACTTATGAAATTAAGGTTACAAAAAGATAAAATAAGAAGATAAACTAACATGTGGTAGTTGTATGGACAACACGACCCAGTTTCGATTCCCCAAAGGGATTTAATTCATTGAGTTCAAAATACGAGGCTAACACAATCAGGAGTGTGATTGATCATAATCTAATCCAGATTACTCTAAATTCCTTGTACAGGGTTTTCAGCTTTGTAAAGCAAAATAATATAAAAAAAAAAGAAGGAACTCACCAGAACCATGATTGATTCTGCAACTCAAAGATCCACCGATGAAACCTCCACCGGCAATGCATCTGTTCACGCTCAAATTCATGGCACTCCAGAGAGAGAGAGAGAGAGAGAAACGGTCTTCTCACTTGATAGATTTTTTTCCTTTTCCTTTAATTTTCATTTCGTTAAATATTTTTATATATTCTATGATGGGCTGTTTCAGAAGCAAATTCTCTAATGGGCTGAAATTAATAGAGGTCTTACTAAAATAAAATATGATGAGTTACTACACAAAATACAGTAAACCAAAAAAAAGAGAAGACAACCGATTAATCCCAATGCCATTTCCTCAAGAACTTTTTTTTTTGCTAAAATATTTCCTCAAAGATCTTTATAATCGTAAAGCTTAACATTTACCAGAAAAAAAAGATCTTTATAATCTAAGGTTCTAAATGGTGACAAAAAGAGATTGTCATTCCTACGGCGCCATTTATAAAATTATTTATTATACATAATTCCTTGTCATTCATTAACATTTTAAAGGTTATAGAACAAATCTTTTTAATGTAAATTTGAAAGAAAATTTTTGTTCGTATTCTTTGTTTTCCTATTCAATATTTTCCTCTTTGTTTTTAATGTTTCTTAATTGTCGTCAAATATTTCAAAAAAAAAAAATGAATTCATTAATATGAGCAAGCACCATTATCTTTTCTAAAACATGCAATAGGGAGAATCAAACGGAGAGATAACTAAGGCGTAACAATAGCCAAGTTGAAGTACTAATACTACTTGTGGAATCCCATGAAGGTTCTGTTCTCGCCACCAGCTTTTGCTCTCACAAAATAATCATGGAGCCGATTATCTATGACATTACAAAATATACATTCTGAAGGTTGAATTCACCATTTTGCAATGCAGTGATGCAATCCTCCCGATATGAGAGTCTTTAGACTTTGTGAAATTGTCTTTTTTAGAAGAGTTGTGAACATGGTGAATGGACTTGAAAACTATGATTCATCCTCTCAGCCACATTGGCACAGAAATTGGAAGTGAGATTAAGGGTAAAGGTCTTTCAAGTAGTGGATAATACGTAGGGAAAATAAGTGATAACCTCACAACATTTTTGATCATTAACTACATATGCAAAAATAAGAAAAATTGAAAGCTGTCAACAACAATATCAAGTGCAGAAAAACACAAAATATTTAACTTTTGCGCTAAAACAAAACTCATGGTCAATAGGAATAAGTTTGGCTTCGCTATATTATCTTCATCTCCCTTCACGAGTATGTTATGATCATGGCAATAAGGATATCCAAAATGGATATCAATTATAAATATCTTGTGCACCTTTTCACTAGTTTACTGAGAAGATTGATTGGCCACAAGTCCATCACTCTTTGATGAAATCAATCAGAATATAATTGATTTCTTTTTGGCGGATGTAGATGTCAAGTGGAACTTCCAAAAAGTCATGATACTAATTGTTTCTCTTTTATCTATCAGTCGAGTAATTGATCCCCAAACTCTTACAAATATGTCTTATCGTTTTTGAGTATACATTACATGAACATGTCAACGGACATGAAACTAAATCTGAAACAAATAGCTAAGGTTTCCAAGTTTAAGTATCATATGACCAACTTAAAGTATTGTAGTTGGTCTTGCTTTCTTATAATATATATCAAAGGCTAAAAATCATTTGATTATCTGGACAATTTATGTATGATTTGATCAAATAAAACATACATCTTAAAACAAGTATCATGGATTTTTTTAACAATTAATGAACAAACACAAATAAGTGGACATATAAATCATGTCTGATCATGATATATATTATGTGTGTCATCTCTCTTGATGAGTATGAAGTAAGAAGTTATTGGGTCTAAGAAAACTTTAACCAAAGTCAATCCAAATTAATTTGGTTCGGTTTGTATTCGGTTTGGTTTGGTTTGGTTTTAGTTTGGTTTGGTTGAGTTTGGTTTGGTTTTAGTTTGGATTGGTTTGTGTGCGGTTCGGCTTAATTTGGTTTTATTTGTATTTATTCAGTTCAATCGAGTTAATTTTTATTTTATTTTTATAAAAACATGAAAAATAATTATTAATGACACTAAACCATCATTTTTTATACCGTAAAGAAAAACACCATAATAAATACAAGATATATTCCAATAATTTATATTATTATCTTCAAGCCTAATATAAATATCTTAAGTAATTTTTTGGTTTTAAAGTTAATGTAAGAGTTTCATATTTTTTATTTTATTTAGTTGTGTGTTTTATATTCATTTAGAAGTAAAATTTCATAAAATTATGTTTTGTTTTTATGTTAAGTGGTTAAATACATTAAATATAGTATTATTATTATATTCAACTAATCTAACTAAATACAGTTCCGTTTGGTTCGGTTTAAAACCAAACAAAACCAAACTATTTGGGTTGACTAAATTTTGAACCAAATGGTTTAGACATATACTTTGATTTAGTTTGGATCGGTTTGAGTTCGGTTTGGTCAGTTTGGTTTTGAAATGTAAGACGTTGACTGCTTACCTTCCTATTGGACAGCGTTGTTCTTTTTGTATTGGTCTATAATTTTGGATGTTTTTTTTGCATGCTAAACAATTTTTAAATTCATTTCATTTAACACATGACCGACTAGTACATACACAAAGCATTATTTAAAAGTAAAATACAAACATGACACTCACTGGAACACTAATCTTATTTTAAAACACTTAATAAAATACAGACAGGGGCGGCTTAGACGCTTGATAGACCCTGGGGCAAAAGTTTAAAATAGGCCCTCTTAACATATAAAAAAAAATTGTTACTACAACTAAAATACTAATCAACAATATTTAGTAAAAACATCACAGAAATAAATAAAGCTTTTGTCTTTCTGTCTTATAAAGGCAATCATCAAGACCATAAAAATAAGATGTTTTTGGCTACGCTTCTCTTTTTCTTCCAAGCTTTCTTGCAATACCAATGATTTCATACTTGCACATGCTTCTTGAATCTGAAAAGCAAAGAAAAACAGTAGTCATCTAAAACAAAAAAAAAATCATAAGAAACGGTTCTTTCGAGCTTTACTCGATGCAAAATCATGAATGATAGTTTCAAAATCAATGTCTTCTAAGATGTCTTTTTCAATGCATAAAATAGCCAAGCCATTCAATCTTTCTTAAGACATTGAGGATCGTAAATAATTTTTCAGTAATTTTAATTTCGAAAAACTTCTTTCCGCTGAAGCTACAGTCACATGAATAGTCAAAAGAATGCGATAAGCAATTGAAACATTTTGATAACAACCCACACTTTCAACAAACTCAAGAACTTCACTAGGTTCCATAGGCACATCAGGTAAAGTAGTTTGCAAGATTTTTAATTCAGAATAAAAATCATTTAAATCAACATCTGAAGAACTACCATGAGAAAAAACTTTGTGAAAGTTAGTACAATGTTCTCGTAGTTCACTTTCACCTAATGCCTTTAATTTTTTCAGATCAAATAGGAATCCAAAAATACTGTTAAAATTCACCACTTGATCAAATCTATTCTTGACTGAAGTTATTGCCATGTCCACAACAACTAGAAAGTAATTAACTCTAAAATCATCTTCACCAGTTAGTAATTCTTCACCTAACTGAGTTTCATCAAATTGCTTTTTCCTAAATATTCGACGCTTATTTGGAAAGACAGGATCAACATCCATATCTTGAGCAATATTTTGAGCTATACTCAAACTAGAGGCAAATCCTTCCTGTCTATACTTCTCCAAAAACAGAACTACACCTTCTAATTGTTTCAAAGCATTATCAATGCAGACAGATTTAGCTTGTAAGTTTTTACTCACAGAATTAATAGCAAACAAAATTTCATACCAAATGACAACACCAAGTAAGAATTCAAAATTATCAAATGATGTGATTAAGCTTTCAGCATCACTTTTTGTCATAGCATCATCACATGATTCATATAGTTCCAACAAAGCTGACCTTACTTGTGGTGCTTGAAATTTGATTGCTTTGACACTTTTGATTCGACTCTCCCAACGAGTATTGCATAAGGATTTCACTGTAAAAAAAGGAACATGGTCAAGTAAAATCTTCCATCTCTTTGTAGAACCAGAAAACAAAGCACAAATGCGCTGCAAAATTCCAAAGAATGAAATAGCTTTTACACTTGAATGAGCCATATCACTAACCACAAGATTAAGACTATGACAAGCACATGGCATATACAATGCTTTTGGATTTATATCAAGAAATCATTTCTGAACACCTTGATGTTTTCCCTTCATATTGGAACCATTATCATAACCTTGACCTCTCACATTATTAAAATCAAGATTAAGAGACTTTAGAGCATCCAACAATTTTTCAAAGAGTCCTAATCCGGATGTGTCATCTACCTTAATAAACTCTAAAAAGTACTCTTGTACTTTTACCTTTTTGTTTGACAGATTCACACATCGTACTATTAGAGTCATTTGCTCTTGATGGCTCACATCCGGTGTACAATCAAGAATGACAGAAAAATATTTTGCCTCTCTAATAACTTCTATGATGGAAGCTTGAACATTGTAAGCTAAAAGAGAGATAAATTCATTCTGAATATTATGACTAAGATAATGATGATGAATTTCTTGACTTTGAATGCGTCTAATATGATCTTGAATTACCAAGTCAAATTCTGCAATCATCTCAATAGAACCTAGAAAATTACCATTGCTATCTTGATAGAGTTTCTCATTTTTTCCTCTAAATGCCAAATTTCGCTTTGCAAGAAATTTCACTACAGCAATAATTCTAGTTAAAACAAGTCTCCAACGCTCTTTTTCTTTTGCTATTTCTTTTTTTAGTTCTTTATCAATCGTCAAGTTTTTCTCAAACCTAACTTTCATTTCATTCCAAGTTTTCATGTTATTCATATGATCTGCACTTCTTTCATGGTTTTTAAGCCTCTCACTAAGATGTTTCCAGTCTCTTAATCCATCATTAGCTAATGAACTTAAGCAAACACCAGATTTAAACAACTTGCAACAAAAACAGTAACATTTATCCTCATGTTTCGAATAAACCAGCCAATTTCTATCACTAGTTTCACCATTACTCAATTTTCTAGAATAATAAACATCTGAAAAACGTCTAGAGCTCTTATCTAAGGGGAACACAAGATTCATTTCTCTTTTAAAACCTTTTTCAACCAACAAATCTTTCATTTTATTATCAAGGTTATTCTAATACCTAGGATCATATATATCAATGAATGAGTTTTTTTGTACATGAACATTCATACCTTCAACATCAGGAACATCAGATTCATCTAACGCATCATCATGCTCATTCAAAAGACTAATACTATCATCAAAATGATCATTTGATTCAGTACTAGCAAGCTCAGGATTTTCATTAACATTTTTTCTTATCACAAATTTATCCATAGAACCTTTCTGGGATTTTATAAATAATTCTGTTACCTTTCTTTTTTTTCTTTTTTGACATCCTGACTCACCAGTCATGATTTAAGCAAAATATCAAAACAAACAGAAAAATATCACCTTGTAATATGAATTTCCAAGGAAATGAGTGAACCTGACATTAGAAAAAAAAAACTTGAAAATTCAGTTAGACCATTCAAATGAAAATTGTGTGAAACAAAAAATATATGATAGATCATAGATCAATATTAAAAAAAAACGAAATCTTACCAGAAGGAAGCTGATGAGATCACGGAAGCAAACTTATGACTCGTATATTCAAACTTATGACAAGTATTGATGTAAGAAGAATTTTCTGTGATTTAGAGAAGGAAGGTGAAAGGTTTTGGAGGTGTAAAAACAAGTTAAACAGAAATAGTAAACAAGAAACCCTAAATAATCTATCGACAATTTACAACGTTAGAAACGGTCAGGTGGTTTTTTAATGGGCCTCTCAATGCTCTCCTCTCATCTCTGTGGGCTATGTGGAATTGTAAAATTATCTTTAGCACACGAGATAATGCATATAATCATGTAAAAATTATGCAACACTTTAAACAATTATATAGCTAACTAATTTTTTTTTCTGGGCCCCTCAGCTCGTGGGCCCCGAGGCGGTGCACCTATTGCCCCTCCCAGTAAGCCAGCACTGAATACAGACATGACACTTGGGACACTAAGCTGCAAAGACAAACAGCGTTATTCATTATTATTTTTAAAGACATGTCGAAAGAGACACACTACATGCAACTCTTAATCGGAAGAAGATCCGTTCTCAACACTCTAGGCGTCACTCTCAGTGCCTGAAGGTGTCCCAGAGCCTGATCAAAGAAAACATACATCTTCTTAAAACAAGTATCATGGATTTTTTTTGTAACATTAACAAGTATGATGGATACTTTGAACAATTAATGAACAAACACAAATAAGTGGGCATATAAATCATGTCTGATCATTATATATCTTATGTGTGTCATCTCTCATGATGAGTATGAAGCAAGAAGTTATTGGAGACTCTACAACATCTAACGCAACACACTATAACTTTATTTTCAAGATTGAGAAGTACTTTGATCCTATCACACATCTCTTGTGGTAGAAATGGCTGACATTAGCCATATTGATATAAGAAGAAATTCAAACGATGGACCGGCTTCAAGATTGTGCACTTGTTTTATGAGTGATCTATGTACTGAGAACATACAAATCAGATAATTTGGTTAGATTTCTTCATTGGATCCACATGTTTACCCATAGTATTCTAAACTATGATTGGTGCATACCAATAATTTGTACATTGCTCATGTGGAATAAGAATCATGAGAGTCTTTTAGGCTATAAAGCTGGAACAATGTTGTTTCCATTTTAATTATTTTGGAGATTGAGACGCTGACTTTGTGATACATTTTGCTAGTCTTTGAAGCCCTATAAACTGTATTCATTAGAAGTTTTCTATTATTCATCATCATCTACCGAGAAGAAATGTTTTTAAGATAAGAAAACATTTTCCAACCACAGAAATTAGGTTGATTCATTAAAAAAACAAGCAAGAAGCATTATATTTAACTCTTATTAAAAAATTAGGGGTGGGCATTTTGGTTTATTTATATATGAGTTCGGTTTGGGTTTGGTTTGGTTCAGTTTATTTGGGTCTAAAAAAACTGCAAAGTCAACTCAAATTAATTCGGTTCGGTTTGTATTCGGTTTGGTTGAGTTTGGTTTGGTTTTAGTTTGGATTGGTTTGTGTTCGGTTCGGCTTGATTTGGTTTTATTTGTATTTATTCAGTTCAATCGAGTTAATTTTTTTTTTTATAAAAACATGAAAAATCATTATTAATAACACTAAATCATTATTTTTATACCGTAAAGCAAACCACCATAATAAATACAAGATATATTCCAATAATATTATATTATTATCTTCAAGCCTAATATAAATATCATAAGTAATTTTTTCGGTTTTAAAGTTAATGTAAGAGATTCATATTTTTTATTTTATTTTGTTTTGTGTATTATATTCATTTAGAAGTAAAATTTCATAAAATTATGTTTCGTTTTTATGTTAAATGGTTAAATACATTAAATTTTAGTATTATTAATATATTCAATTAATCTAACTAAAGACACTTTGATTTGGTTCGATTTAAAACCAAAAAAAAAAACAAACCATTTGGGTTGACTAAATTTTGAACCAAATGGTTTAGACATATATTTTGGGTTGGTTTGGATCGTTTTGGGTTCGGTTTGGTCGGTTTGGTTTTTTTCCCACCCCTAAAAAAAATTATACATCTTGATATATCCATCAATGGGTTGACCTTATGAGCATGTAAACCGTGACTCTCATATACAAAAATGATGGATTATTTTAAAACTATAATATTTAATTTTATCTAAATAGAAAATGAACATATACAAAAAAATGATGGATTATTTTGTAAAGAAATTTTTTATATTAAATATGAGAGATAATTTTGTAATTGAACACATACAAAAATGATTAATTATTTTGGTGAAATATATAATGCACCAGTAAAAATAGGTTTACTCTTTAAAAATGTTTAGAGGAAAATATAGAATACCAGATGATTTGACAACTTGAGAAAGACCTAGATGTGTTTTCTATGAGAAATGGTTGTGTTTCAACAACCTAAGTTTTTACTATTCAATACTCCACATTATCTTTTTTTCCACCTAATTATTCAATAAAAATATTAATTAATTAAAATACATTTTTACAATGTCCAATCAAATGAAAAAAATTAATAGATATAAAATACACAAAACATATATTCTAGTATAATAATTTTATTTCTAAAAGTAATTTTAAAATAAAATAAATGGTCATAAATAATAAGGGTGAAAATATACAAAAGAACTCAATAACAAAGAAAAATACAACATGTGGCACATGTATCCACCATAGTCATTTCTTAACATGTTAAATACTTTCAACACCAATTAATCTACCTCATTTCAACACTCATATTTAACATTTTCATTGTGATCATTAAACTGTTGAATTGTGGATCAACACTTCTATTATTCGTAGTCTTATACTCTCACTCTATTTTTACTTTACCCGTGCCACCTTATCATTTTATTATTGACAAAAAAAATTATACTAATGAATAATCATATCACCACAAAGTGGGCTTGTAAGTAACTCTAAAAGCTAAACTCAATTGTCATTTTCTATTCAGCTGGTTTTTACCAAACTTTTCTACAAAACCAAAATTTTATAAAGACACGATGGTCCACTTTAGGTTATACACTCTATAGCAAACATCCCTCGCACCGCACGTATTAAAATAAAAGTTGTGGTCGACACCGATTCGTAGAGACGTTTTAAGATATGCATGGATTCTTGATAGTGTCTTCTTACGCAAGCACCGACAAACTACAATTACATGATTTTTTACTTGATTACAGTTACATGTTTCTTCCTTAACCAGACGCCGGTTTGATTTAAAAAGCTACGCAATTGTGATATTTTTGATATAAAGATCAAGCAAATTTCCTGTTCTACAAAAAAAAAGATCAAGCAGCATTTACCAAAAAAATAAAAAAATAAAATATCACGAAAATTAAACTCACGTCACGCATGTTACATGTAGCATGTAATGGCTCATCGCTATACAATTTTTCTAATGAGCATATAATACGCGTATAACTTAATCCATGGTTTGCATTTAGAATAAGATTTTATTGTCTGATTTGGATCAACTTTTAGACATTGATGGCCGTTAGTGTTTTGGCGTAGTAGACAAACTGTTTATATGTTAATGGATACTTACATCCGTACATACTTGAAAGTTGAAATTAGCCTGGTTAAGCATATCTACATGTACTAATTACAACCACACCCATTAACTGTTATTTTTTGTATGAGTAAATAAAATTAGGGTAATAATTGCAAGGAACAAAAAATAGTGGGCAATTTGGGGGTTTTCGTTTGGCAAGTTGGCAACCTTTATTAAAGCAATAAACGATTGACGTTATAAGAAATGAAATAAATCATTTGATAGTGAGCGGTTCAGACAAGTGAATTTTCGTATTTTATTTCCTAATGTGACAAGCTAGGTGACTACATATATAAGCTGACGAACTTGAATCTAGTAATCACAGATGTCTATTGTTCTCACTTCCGCTTTCTCTTGTCAAAAGACTCTTTATTCGCACTGTTGGAATTATTTTTTGAGCATTATGAAAAAAGTATTCATATGCTAAAAATAGAGTTAGTGTGAATGAGAAATGAAGANAAATACACACATTAGATATTTGAATTTGGATTTGGGGTTTTGATTTGTTAGTTGGACTTCATGTTCATTAACTTAATCTTATAAACCAAAATGTATATGTTGATCTTTTATATTGATAAAATATAAAAAAAAAATTTATTTTAATGTATATTATTTTGTTTGATTGGGTCAAACAATAATAATTTTACTCTTTAATT